>JALNQF010000269.1:0-56187 GCA_028456385.1 Ophiosphaerella korrae | reverse complement strand
CTAATATAATAAGTTTACTACAAGCTAATATAAGGAGTTAACTAAAAGTTAATATAACAAGTTAACTATAAGCTAATACGACGAGTTAACTACAAGCTAATAAGACGAGTTAACTTCGAGTTAATAAGATAAGTTAACTGCGAGCTAATATAACGAGTTAACTACGAGCTAATACAACGAGTAACTACGAGCTAATAAGATAAGTTGACTTTAAGTTAATAAGATAAGTTAACTACAAGCTAATGCGACAAGTAACTATAAGCTAATACAACGAGTTACTACTAGCTAATGCGATAAGTTAACTTCAAGTTAATAAGATAAGTAACTACAAGCTAATGCGACGAGTTAACTACAAGCTAATGCAACGAGTGACTGCGAGCTAATAAGATAAGTTAACTTTAAGTTAATAAGATAAGTTAACTACGAGCTAATACAACAAGTAACTATAAGCTAATGCAACGAGTTACTACTAGCTAATGCGACGAGTTAACTTCGAGTTAATAAGATAAGTAACTACAAGCTAATACGACGAGTTAACTGCGAGCTAATAAGATAAGTAACTACAAGCTAATAAGATAAGTAACTGCGAGCTAATGCAACGAGTAACTGCGAGCTAATACGACAAGTTAACTACGAGCTAATGCGACGAGTTAACTTCAAGCTAATACGACGAGTTAACTTTAAGTTAATAAGATAAATAACTGCGAGCTAATACAACGAGTTAACTACGAGCTAATACAATAAGTTAACTTCAAGCTAATGCGACAAGTTAACTTCGAGTTAATAAGATAAATAACTGCGAGCTAATACGACAAGTTACTGCGAGCTAATGCGACGAGTAACTACGAGCTAATACGACAAGTTAACTTTAAGTTAATAAGATAAGTTAACTACAAGCTAATACGTCAAGTTAACTGCGTGTTAGAAATATACTAATTTAGGATTAGCGTGTTAGATTTTTTCTACTTTAGGAACACAACTTTAACGACGTGTATTGCAACAATCGTAAGAGCTATAAGAAATCTAAGAGTAGATTTAGATTCCTTGCGTAATTCTGCACAAAATAGCTTCCTAGCTTTTTTATTTTATACTTATATATTGCGAGTTTTATTGAGAGAAATAGGTGTTAGAAATATACTAATTTAGGATTAGCGTGTTAGATTTATTCTACTTTAGGAACAAAACTTCAACAACATATATCGCGATAATAGTAAGAGCTATAAAAAATCTAAGAGTATATTTAGATTCCTGGCGTAATTCTGCACAAAATAGCATCTTAGCTTTTTTTATTTTATACTTATATATTAAGTATTTTATTAAGAGAAATAGGTGTTGGAAATATACTACTTTAGGATTAGCGTGTTGGATTTTTTCTACTTTGGGAACATAACTTCAACGACGTGCATCGCAACAACCGTAAGAGCTATAAGAAATCTAAGAGCAGATTTGGATTCCTTGCGTAATTCTGCACAAGATAGCCTCTTAGCTTTTTTTTATTTTTGTAATTTTAGTACTTCGGACTCCTACCTAGCCCTAACCCCAGACACCAATAACTAAGAATATACTTAACTATTACCTCTTTTTCTAGCTAGCTAAGTTTCTTTAAGTTAAGCTAGTAATTAAGTTAAGTAGCTATACTAGCACTTTAGTTATATAGCGTTAATTTAATAATATAATAGACTTTAGTTACTTTTTAATTACTTATAATTTAACTTAATTTAATAAATAAGATAGTAATCTTAATATCTACTCTATTTTAAGGTAATTAACGCGTATAGCGTAGAGCTATTATATATTAAGATATAATAAGTATATAAAGTTAGTTAGGTATATAACTTACTTATATATATAACTTACTTACTAACTATATTAGTACGAAAATAAGAGATATAAAGGATAACTCCCTTATAATAAGTATATAGTAAGTAGGATATATATTATTAAGATAGTATTAGTAATCTAATCTCTAACTAAAAGTAATAATACTTTAATATTACCTATTAGGAATTATTCTATTATTATAAGCCTATTAGCTAAATAATATATAAACTTTTATTATTACTTCTTAATCTACTAATACTATATATAGCTACTTATAGTTATTAATAAGTAGCTTATTATATTAAATCCTATAGTTAGATTACTAAAGTAATAAAAGTTTTTTTACAAAGATATTCTAGTATAATAAAAATTACCTATATAGTATTATTAAAATTAGAGGTTATAAAAATAAAAAATAATATTAAGTACTTTTTATATTAGTATATTAAGTTAGAATATAAAGATATAAGTAGTATAACTAGTATAGTCTACTTATACCTATTATAAAGAGTAGAAAGTAAAAAGTTTAGACTTTTCTTACTTCTAGTTTATATAATATAAAATACTACTACTTTACTTACTATTATACTCTTAATTACTTTATACTATTAACTTTAGAAATTAGTAATATAGCTAAAATTAGCGTATAAAACTTATTTAATATTAATATTACTTTTTTTTATATATTAAATACTAAGCGTATTATATAAAGTAGATTTATTAATTTTATATACTTTTTAACCTATATTATTATACTATTATTATAATATCTTCTAGAATATAATAGTATTACTACTAAGAAAATAAAACTAAAGTACTATTTCTACTATATAAATCTATTTCCTAGTATTAGTAGTATATCTAGACTAATTCTTAGTAGTTTCCTTATTACTACTAGTAAAGGATTTTTCTACTTCTTTTAGTATAAAAGTAACTAGTTTCTCTTATTTACTTTAGTCCTATCTATACCTAAAAGTAATAATTAGATAGTATATTATACTTAGTTTAATAGCTTAACTTTAATAAAGTAGTATTATATCTTTTATCTTTTTAGTAAACGTAGTTAATTTTATATATTACTCTTTATTTTTATTTAACTAGAAAAATATACTCTAAGCCTAGTAGTATACTAGAAATATACTATAAATCTTTTAGTTACTAGTAATATCTATATAGAATAGCTATACTAGCTAGAGATAGTATATAAGTAGTTTACTAATCTAGTAAAAAAAGAAGTAGTAGATTACTTTTAATAACTTCTTTTAATTATACTCTTTATAGTATTAAGTAATAACTATAACTATCTAATTAAATATAAATAGGTTATAAATACTATTCTTAACTATATTCTATACTTAGATACTAAAGATCTTTATAAAGTATTCTAGTTAGCTACTTATAAAGTAAATAAAAAATTAAAAAATATTAAAGAATTTTTATACTTTATAGTAGTAATATTAAATTTAGTTAATATTACTTAAGTTCTTAATAGTAAGTAGATTTAGCCTCTTAGACTATATTACTTAAACTTTCTATTAACTAATAAAACTACTTTTATAAGCTAAAAGTAGTTACTTAATAAAAAAAAGTATATAGCCTAGTTTAGTATTAGCTAAGTTATAGATAATTTTTTATTATAGAATAGAGAGGAGGTTAGTATATTCCTAAATATATAAGATATTACTAAGTATACTCTTTACTTTTTTATATATTTCCTATACTATATATATATACTACTTAAATATTATAGTAATATAGTATATAGTAATAGTAGTACTATTCTATTAGATAAACGTATTAAGTATATAACTATATTATAACTTTATAATATAGTATATAGTAGTAGTAACTTATCTAATAGAAGTTAAAAACTTAGTTATAAGGTAATAGTAAATCTATACTTTAAAGCCTATATTTTTAGTATAAGCTAACTCTTTATTTACTACGTACTTTATATTAGTTAGATTTATACTTAGCTTATTAAAGATAAAATAGTCTTATTCTTAACTATTTTCTCTACTAGACTTATCTAAGTTACTATTACTATAGAATTTATAGTATATAGCTATATATATATATATATTTTAACTACTAAGTAGTTTATTATAAAGTAATATACTTTTTAGAATTAGTTAGTATTTATATTAATAGTAATAAATACTAGCGCTATAATAAAACTAAAGTTAAAGTTAGTGTTTAGAATTATTTATTTAATTAATAATAGCTAGAATTTATAGTATTTCTCTTTAAATAGTATTATTTAAGTTCTTTTATACTAAGTATTTACTATAAAGAACTTCTCTAATATTATAAGTATACTAGGGTTAACTTCCTAATAACTATTAGGGTTATTAGTAGATTAAGAGTTAATAACAAAGATATATATTATAATTAGTAATAACTATAAATAATAGTTAATTTATGTGTATAATATTAAGTATTAGTATTCTTAGTTAGAGATTAGATTACTAATACTATCCTAATAATATATATTACTACTAACTATATACCTATATTTCTTAGCTAGCTTTATACTTTGTGTTTACTAAGATTATAAATTATAAATCTATTACGTACTTAGCTTTATACTTTATATTTACTAAGATCGCGAATCGCGAATTTATTACGTATCTCTATTATAGTTAGTTTTCTAATTAAGTTTATTACCTTATAGATTATACGTACTATTATTATCTAGGGTAGAGCTAATTAGCTTAAGTTAGTTTTCTCTTATTATAACTATAATACTATTCTCCTCTTTAGGTAAGTTTTTGTTTTCTTATCCTAGGCCTAAGGTTATTAGTCTAGTTTCTTTATTTATTTCTAGTTCCTTATTATTCTCTATATCTTCTTTTTCTAATTATAATAAACTTCTTCTTATTACTTGCGTTACTTATAATAAGATTAAAATATTTCTTTACGCCTATTATACTTAAGTAAAGCTTACTTGTCTTATATCTTTAAAAGATAGTAATTATTATAGTAAGTATATTCTTACTAATATCTAATATAAATATACTCTTTCTAGTATTTCTCTTATAGAGTATAAGTTTTTAATTTCTATATAGTCTCTTCTTACTAAATTATATAGGGTAAGCTATTAACTAAGCTTAAGAGATACTATTATTATAGCTTGTAGAAGCTAAAGCTAAGTACAAGCTAACTCTTTATAAGCTAGTAGATCTTTATTCTTATATTAAGCGTTTTTATAAGATAAAAGCTTATAATAACGCTAAATTATCTAAATAGTTTTATACCTTAGAGGCTAAGATAGACCTTAAGGATACTATAGAGGCTACTCTAGCTCTTGTTATATTAGACGTTCCTAGCGTCTCTCTATTCGCTATTATTATTACTAGTTTTTTTAGTTTACTACTAGGCGTTATAGAGGATTTTAATTTTAGAACTCTTTTAGTTTCTTAGAGTAGTTAAAGTTATCTTCTAGTTCCTATATATCTTCCTATAGTTACCCTTTCTCGTTTATACCTATTTATTTTACTAAGTAGTAGTTTCTTCTATTATAGAATTAGTACTATAGAATTTCTTTAACTTCTTATTCCTCTTATTCTCTATATATATCTACTTTGTATACTAGTAGTTCTACGTTTTATAGTACTATCTTAAGTAGTACTATATAGAAGGTTAGATATATCCTTATTTTATTTAGTAGCTTTAGTTTAAATATAACTAGTATAACTTCCTTTTTAATTTTATATAGTCTTATTTTAACGTAGTTTAGTTTTAAACTTAGTTATTTACTTATAATATTCCTTTATACAAACTATACTTTTTCTCTCTCTCTAAATTAGAGTCCTTCTTAATATTTTCTATTATAGTATTTTACTATTTAATTATATAGAAACTCTACGTCCTATCTTAGTAAATTGTATATATCTCTAAGTCTATAAGCATAGTTTTCTCTTCTTAAGGACTAAGATATTTTTTATCTTAGTATTTAATATATACTATAGTTAAATCTATAATTTATAAAAAAGAGTAATACTCTAGTTACTACGTTCTTTGCGCTGTTGTATACTAGTTGCGCTATAGGTAGTAACTATACCTAATTGTTCTAGTTATAGTTAAGGTAGTATCTTAAGTATTACTCTACTATTTAATTTATTCGTTCTAATTATCTATCTATTTACAAGTAGTATACTATAGATATTGCGTATTTAACTCCTAACTACACTATTATTGTTTCCTATAGTTTTAATATAAACCTTATATCTTTATCTATAATTATCTTGTCTAGTAGTCTATATTAACTAATTATAGTTCTTAGGATCTAGTATATAGTAACCTCTATCTTACTTTTTTTCTTATATAGTCTAAAGTATAAATACTTTATAAGCTTATCTACTATTATTAGGATTCTATTATATTTAACTCCTAATATTAGATCTTTAGAGTTAGTGTTACGTTAGTAACAAAAGAAATCGAGATAGAACTAATTAGTCCTAACTTAAATGCTAATAGAGTATAAGACGAGTAGAGTAACAACCTTAATTAGGAAACTACTTATAATTATAATACGTAGGTAATCCCTTAATCTATTAAGTGTATAGACGAAATATAATTATAGATTAATAGATTAGTAATCTATAATCTATAGTCGCTAAGAATAGATACAAGTAATAGATTAATAGATTAGTAGGAATATATAATTAGTAGTAATACGTATTATTAGGATAGTATTAGTAATTTAATCTCTAACCTAGAACAATAATACTAACATTATACACACAAATTAACTATTGTTTATAGTTATTACTAATTATAATATAAACTTTTATTATTAACTCTCGATCTACTAATACTTTCTAGAGGTTATTAGGAAGTTAACCCTAGTAACTCTATTATACTTAGGTAACTTTATAATAAAGTCTATTGTAATAACTCTCTATAGTTATTCTAGTACTTTAACTAGTTATAGTATTTTATATAGTACGTATCTACTATACTTATTTCTATAATATTCTATATAGTCTTATAGTACTTCTATTACTAGCTATCTTACTCTTAGGATATAGTAGTCTTATAGTAGTCTATCTAGAGTTTTATTAATTTCTTAGTATCTATATACTAGTAATTTATAGAATTATTATATAAATTCTCTTTAGATCTTTTTTAAGATATATATTCTTCTATAGGCTTATATAAATCTTTTTTAGATTTCTAGTTTTTCTATTTCTTTAGATACTTCTTATATTGTTTCTAAATCTATTTATCTAGCTTACTACTTTTTCTTTTAAGTGTTGTAGCTATTTTAGGTATATTTAGGACTAGGTATCTTTCTTTGTTCTTAACTAGAACTATACTAGTAGCGTTTACTTCTTTTTATAGGTCTAGTCTTCTACTAAAAGTATCTATAAATTAGTTATCTTTCCCTTTTATATATATAATTTCTAGGTTAAATATTAATAGAAATTCCTACTATCTTATATAGTATAAATCTTATAAGGTTTTTATAGTCTATATAGACTTTTATTTAGTACTTTACTTTTTATAAGTATACTTTCTACTATTTAAATACTTTATAGATTACTAGTATCTCTTTGTTATAGATTAAGTAGTTAAGTTCTACTAGCTTTATCTTCTTAGAGAAGTACTTAACTAAGTACTTTTTTTTAGTCTTTAGGTCTTCTTGTATTAGCACTATTCTATAGACTAAGTTAGATATATCTATTTTTACTATTACTAGTAGGTCTAGGTTATATATTCTAATTACTAGGTTTTCTATAAACTTTCTTTTAATCTTATTAAATACTTTATTGTATTCCTTTATCTATTTAAATAGTGTGTCTTTCTTTATAAGTTTTATTATAGGTTTTATATCTTTAGACTATCTTACTATTAACTTTCTATAAAAATTTACTAACCTATAAAATTATTGTACTTCTTTTAAGTTTCTTAGTTTTAGCTATTTGTTAATTAACTTAATTTTTTCTAGGTTAATCTTAATCTTTCCTAGTTCTATAATAAATCTAAGGAAATCTATTTCTTTTATATAGAACTCGCATTTTCTTATTTTAAGAAATAGCTTATTTTCTACTAGTTTCTCTAATACCTTATATATATATTGTACGAATTTATCCTCTATTTCTAAGAATATAAAGATATTATCTAGGTATACAAATATAAATACGTCTAAGTACTCTCTTAGTACTATATAAATTCTTTCTTAGAATGCTACTAGTGCGTTTATTAAACTAAAAGGTATAACTAAGTATTTATATAGTCTATATTATATTCTAAATACTATTTTCTATTTATTACTTTTCTTAAATCTAATCTAGTAGTAGGCGTTTTAGATGTTTAGTTTTATAAAAATCTTTACTTTCTATAGCCTATCTTGTATTTTATCTATTTATAGTAAAGGGTATTGTTCTTATTTATAATTATATTAGTTTTTCTAAAATCTACGTAAGGTTTTTTATTACTTATCCCTTTCTTATCTATAAATATAAGTCTATATACTACTAAAGATTTAGATTCTTATATCTATTATTTTCTTATTACGTTTTTAATAAATACTTATTTAATTTTAGATTCTTCTTTTATTTTTCTATAAACTAGGCTTTATCTTACATCTTTGTCTTTTTCTAGGTCTATTACTAAATCCTATAGCTAGTGTTCTAGAAGATAGTCTTTAGGTTCTATAAGCTATTTTTCCTATTTCTTGTATTCTTTAGGGAATTCTCCTTTATAGGTACTTATATTAGCCTTTAATATATCTATCTTATAGTAGTTAATTTTTCTTATTCTCTAATTAATATATAATTTAGTTATTTATAACTATTGTATCTCTAATATTATATCTATAACTATATTTTTTATTATTGTCCCTTCTAGTTCTAATATAGAGAGAACTATTTTAAACCTAATAGGTTCTTAGAATAGTTTTCTTTTAATTATACTTAGTTGTTAATAGTATTTCTTTGTTATATAATATATTCCTTATTTTTCTACAAACTTCTATAATATAAAGTTCTTTGTAGCTCTACTATTAATTATTGATTATACTACCTTCTATTAGTATATACTTATCTTTGTAATATATAGGCCTCTTATACTTTCTAGCTATTCTTACTTAGGTAATTTTATAAATTATCTATCTTTTTAAGGCTATAGGCCTACTTTAAGTTTATATTCTTTGTACTTTAGATATTTATTATACGTATATTTATACTATAGTCTTCCTTAGACGTATTTTTAGATAATTTTAGTCTAGGCCTTACTACTATATAACCTTCTTCTAGTATTATTTCCTATCCTTAGATTTCTTCTACTAGAATTACTTTTATATAGTTGTAGCCTCTTCTTCTTATAAGCTATATACTATTATTTACTTTAGAGTTCCTATATATAATATATTAAAATATACTAGATGTTTTAGGTCTATTATTTTATTGTCTCCTTCCTAGTATTTATTCTCTTTAGGTATTTCTATTATTAGAATATAGTATACTACTAGTACTCTTAGTATATAGGCTTTATTAATATATTACGTTTTTCTTATAAGGAATTACTATTCTCTTTATATAGGTATTCTTCTTACTATAACTATATATTATTTTATCTATTCTTAAAATAGTATAAACTTTATTTCCTTAGGATTACGCTCTTTCTAGTCTTTATACGCTTCTTCTATACTTATAACTAGTTAGTATTTCTAAGTAAACTTCTATTATTTATTTTATCTTTTTATATATATTATTATATAACTATTATAGCTATATATTATTAACTAGGTGTATTCTATACTTCTTATACTAACTTATTTCTTACTTTCTTATAGTCTTTTAGAAGAAGCTATAGTAGTCTCTTTATCTAGTGCTAGTCCTTTAGCCTAGATTAATAGGGTCTAAGGCTCTTCTCCTTCTAGATCTTCTACTAGTAGGTCTATTACGTAAGCTATTTCTTCTACCTACGCTTTTATTCTACTTTCTTTTATTACTACTACTTTATTTTTCTATAGAAACTATCCTACTCTCTCTTTACTAAATTAATATATATAGTAGTTATATTTATAATAAAAGGTCTAATAGAGTATTATATATTGTATTTCTTTAATCCTAGCTACTTTTTCTTAAGGTTTAGCTTATACTTTTAGTACTTCCTTTTTATTTTCTATTATCTTTAACTATATTTCTTAATCTTTCTTATAGTCCTTACTTCTATAATCTTTTATAAAGTATCCTAGTTTTCTATATTTATAGTATACTATATCCTTCCTCTTTTATAATTAGTAATCTTTTACGTAATAGCTTTTCTTACTAACGTAGTTTATAAGCGAGTAGCTAGTATAAGTAAGTAGCTAGCCTTACTAACTTTATATATCTATCTTATCTTAACACGTAATAGCTCTATATAACACCTTTTAATTACTCTTAAAAGAGTTAGATATTTAGCTTACAATCTCTTCTATTAAAGAAAAGTAAATTTTAAGTACTAGCCTTACTACTTTAATATTCTAAGTAGCCTAAACAATAGTACGCTGCTAACGCGCTAGTATACCTACTTAACGCGATTACTAGCCTAACTTAAAGAAGCTTAGCTAGCTAGAGGAGGAGGTAATAGTTAATTATATTCTTAATCTATATTCTTGTAGTTTAACCCTATCTCTAGCTACTATACGTAAGATAGCTAATAAACTACTTACTTAGCGTAGAAGTAAACCTACTAGCGTTTACTAAGCGTATAACTTTATTAAGCGTATAGATAGTCTTATAACGCGTTTTAATTACCTAAATAATAGGTAGAGAGCCTTATATAAAGACCTAGCTATTATAAGTAACTAGTTTAAGATAGTATAGTATATAAGGGCTACGTATAAGATAGCTAATAAAGACGTCTATAACTTTAATAAGGCTAGCTTTATAATAGGTAAGATTATAACTTAGCTTGTTATAATAAGGTTAGAGAAGAGAGGTAAGCTAAAGGCTATCTAGCCTAGTAATTGTAAGTAGGTAATAGTAATTACTACAATTAACGCTACTAGCTAAGTAGTCTTACTATTCCTTATCTTTACTAGTAAGTACTACCTCTCTACTTAGTATAAGGAAGACTATATCCTACAAGACTAGGCTATTAGAATTAGCGATAATAGCTAGATAATAGATAAGCTAGCTATTAACTAGCTTAAGCACTTTAATAAGTATATAAAGAACTAAGTAGTTAGTACGCGTTAGCTACTTATACTTAATAGTTATAGGAGCTACTACTCTCTTAAGTTTAATAAGATCTATAAAGAGAATAATATCTATACGCTCTATATACTAGCTTACTTATCTTACTTACTTTTACTTCTTAATATTAGCTACTTCTCTCTATTAAAGAAGGCGTATAGCTATTAAGTTAAGAGCTTAATCTAGAACTATATTAATTATATTACTAATCTTAAATTCCTACTAGCCTTTTATATAGCCTTTAACTAGGCCTTTATAAGAGTAAATATTTACTTAGCTTTTTAAGCTACTAGCTTTATTCTACTTTAGCTAGAAGTAGTTATCTTAAGACTTAATATCTAGCTCTATACGCCTACTCTAGCTACTCTAGCTTTACTAGAGGCTCCCTAGGTAGCTTGTATACTAAGTAATATACGTAAGCTAAAGGCTTAGTTAATACTTATACGTAAGCGCGTACGCTACTATAAGAGCTTATCGCTAGTATTAATTATTAACGCAATTAATTAACTTAAAAAGAGAGCTTATATAATAATACTAGAAGCTAAGTTAATATATAATTAGATCTCTAGTCTTAAGAGAGCTAATAAAGTAACTAGTAAGCGTAAATTATAAAAAAAGAAGCGGATTTAGAAGAAAGGAGTCTTGATAAAGAGATAGGGAGAGGATTTAATTACTTAACTAGAGGCTAATTACTAGATTAATTATAAATAGCGTAAGAGTAGGTAGCGTTTAGGCTTAAGTTACTAAGCTCGCGTATACTATAAGAGGTATAGAGAGACTAAGTATAACTTATATACGTATAAAAGTAATATAGTAAGGACTACTTAATTTAATATATTAGTATATATACTCTACTCTACTACGTTATTAAGTTGTATACTTAAAGAAGTGTACAAAGTTAGTAAAGCTAGCTACTTACTTATACTAGCTACTTGCTTATAAACTACGTTATAATTAAAGTATATAAAGTCTTTATTCTTCTTTTTCTTCTTATCTTTATTAGCGTTAAGGATTATAAGGTCTCTAATATCCTAGTTTCTAGGTTAGCTACTATACTTATTTTTCTTCTATTCTTAAAGATTGTTATTAATTTGTATTAACGTATTCTATTAGCGAAGTAGCTATATTACTAAGATAGCTACTCTAAAATACACTAAAAAATAGAAAATTTAACATCTAATATCTCGATAACTATACTATAATAACTTCTAAAAATTTAATAGATTAAAGATTATATATAAAGTAGTAATCTATAAAATTTTTAGAACGTGCAGCCTAGTTTATTTAATATTATTAATAAAAAAGTGTTTTTTACAATAGAAAATTTTACTATCTTAAGAACTACTAGGCTACACGCTTTAAAAATTTTATAGATTACTACTATATATATAATCTTTAATCTATTAAATTTTTAGAAGTTATTATACTATAGTTGTTAAGATATTAGATATTAAATTTTCGATTTTTTAGTATATTTTAGAGTAGCCGTCTTAGTAATATAGCCGCTTCGCTAATAGAATACGTTACTTATTATTTTAGAGCTTCTAGTATTCTAGGTTTCTCTATATAGATTATTTTGTATTAGATTTTTATATTTAGTCTTTGTTTAAATTGTAATATTAGAGTTAATTTATTCTATTCTATATTCTATAACAGTTATTTAAACTATAATATATATTTAGAAATACTTTTATTTTGTATAAGCTTTTTAAGCTTTTCTTCTACTTATTAAGTAATATCTATATCTCTAAATACTACTCTTATTTACCTAGTAAAGTATTCGTAACTTCTAAAAATAGCTCTAGTTTCGTCCTTCTATATTATTAGAGCGTGTATTATATAATCTATCTAGTAAGGTTTAAACTATCTTATTATATCTTCTTTAAGGTATATTCTAATATATATTACTTTCTTTTCTTCTATATTAAAGTATAGTACTTATATATCTATCTAGAGTTATACTAATACTATAAAAGGTCTTAGTTTTTCTCTTGTTTTATTAAACTTTTTAAAGATAGGTATCTTAGGTAGTTTCTTTGTTATACTTATTTCTAGTCTTTAAGTAATTAGTTCTATCTAGTTCTAACCTTTAATAATAGCTTTAATTAATACTTTATTTTACTTTATATAGTCTTGTAGTTCTTTATTCTATATTTTTAAAGCGTTAAAAACTATCTTTATATCTTTTTCTAAGATTAGATTATTTATATAGTTTTTAATTATTTCGTATACTATACTTTCTAATTTATAACTACTTATAGGTGCCTTAGCTACTTATTTAGTTAAACCTTCTACTATCGTGTTAGCTAGACTATACGCTACTTACGCTTTACTTTTTACAATAACTAAATTAGTAAGGTATTATAAGTATACTAGGATCGACTTCCTAATATCTATTAGAGTTATTAGTAGATTAAGAGTTAATAATAAAGGCTTATATTATAATTAGTAATAACTATAAACAATAGTTAATTTGTGTATACAATATTAAGTATTAGTATTCTTAGTTAGAGATTAGATTACTAATACTATCCTAATAATACGTATTACTACTAACTATATACTTATATTTCTTAGCTAGCTTTGTACTTTGTATTTACTAAGATAGTAAATTATAAATCTATTATATACTTAGCTTTATACTTTATATTTACTAAGATCGCGAATTACAAATTTATTATATATCTCTATTGTAGTTAGTTTCCTAATTAAGTTTATTACCCTATAGATTATACGTACTATTGTTATCTAGGGTAGAGCTAATTAGCTGAAGTTAGTTTTCTCTTATTACAACTATAATATCTAAGCTAGTAAAATATACTTTAATTATAGCTTATATACTAAGATACTACTTTAATATATAAAAAGTAGAAAGATATAGTAGATATTAAGATAGAACTTAGTAGAAAAATATTAAAATCTCTAATATAGTAATACTATACTTGTTATTAAATCTAAGATATAAGATAGAGAGAGATACTAGTATATATTAGAAGTATTCTTATATAGCTAAGATATAAGCCTAGCGTAGTATATATACTATTATATATTAATATACTAATATTATACTTTTTATAGAATCTTTAAGATACTATAGTACTAGAGAAATAGTTAGTATAATATATTTATAAGCTTAGCTCTATTCTAATACTTCTAAATACTTCTAAAATTATATATATTTAAGATATAGATTAGATTAGTTATTAGAAGTAAATAAAACTATTATATTTAATAATAACTTTTTTACTATAATAGTAGTTTCTATATCTTTAAGCTAAGCTTCTAATAAGCTAATAATAGTAGTAAGAAGTAGAGAAGTTTTATTCTAAGCGCTAATCTCTATAAGTAATACTAGATTAACTAGAATATCTATATTATATTCTTAGACTACTTATATAATAAGTAGTATACTTAGGTTATATACTTTAAAATATTTTATAGTATAAGTTAAGATATTAGCTTTTTTAAAAAATAATTAACTAGTAATAGAAGTCTAAAAAGTACTTTACTATATAGCTCTCTTAGCTTACTATTTATTTTATAGTACTAAGATTCTATACCTTCTAAGGAATACTTTTATATTATTTAACTTACTTTTACTTTTTATAATATAGCTATATAGATTATACTTTAATTAGTTTAAGTATATTCTTAAGCTATTAATAAAATAATATTATTTTATTAAAATAAAGATTTTATTAATATTCTTATATAAATTAACTATTTAAGTATTAATATAATCTTAAAGAGCTTTTTACTCTTTCTAAATAGTATAGTCTATATATCTAGAACTAAAGTACTATATAACTTTAGCTAGTTAGAGAGTTTACTAGTAGTATTTATAGATTTCTACTTTATAGCTAGGCTAAAGTTTAATAAAGATATAACTAGTAATATCTATAATTATAGGTATAATACTAAAAACTTAAGTATTAAGTAAAGTAGTATAAAATTTTTATAGACGCTTCTATATTTTAAGTTTAAAAGAAGGTTTATATCTAGTTTACTTTAAGTTAGATAATATTAAGTTATTAAATTATTTTCTAAAGTATTAATAATAAATTAACTATTACTATAATACTCTTTCTATTATATTATTAAGTATTATTACTTAACTATATTACTTATAAGAGTAGTAAAGTACTTCTCTATATTTAATATATACTAATCTTAGCTCTAATATATAATAATATATAGCCTCTCTTATTATAAGCTTCCTATTATTAACTATAGGTACTTATCTTTAGGAGTTAGTAGATTAAGAAGTAATAACAAAAGCTTATATTATAATCTATAATAGGCTATAAATAATAGAAGATATTTTATAACTATCTTGTATTAGCGTTCTATAGTTAAAGGATTAAATTACTAATAGTATCTTAATAATACCTATTATATTAACTATATACTTATACTAATCTATTTATATATAACTATAGATTACCTTTAATCTATTTGTACGTTATTATAGATTACTTTAATCTATTTACATGTAACTATAGATTACTACTATATATCCTAGTTATAGGTAACGTCCTAATTAAGGTTGTTACTTTACTTGTCCTATACTTTATTAGTAACTAAGTTAAGACTAATTAGTTCTATCTCGATTTCTCTTGTTACTCCTATAATACTATCTCCCCCTCTAGGTAGGTTCTAGTTTATCTATCCTAGAGCTAAAGTTATTAATCTAGTTTCTTTATTAATATTAAGCTCCTTATCCTCCCTTATACCTACTAAATCTACTCTTAGTTATCTTTAATTAGTAGATTATATATTACGTTATAGTATTACTATATTTCTTTATTCTTGTTATAAATTTATAAATCTTCTTCTAGAGTATATTTCTTTAAAATATAGTAAGGCTTATAAGGTATATATTTATATTAACGCTTATACGTCTTATATTCTTTTAGGCGTATCTCTTATAGAGTATAAGTTAATAATACTTATTTGCGTATCTATACTTATTTATAATAGAGAGAGCTGTTAACTATACTTAAGATAAACTATCTAAATAGATTACTAAGGCTAAAAAAGAACGTAATTAGATTCTAAGTATATAGGTAAAAAATTATACTTATCTAGTTTGTCTTTATAAGATAAAGGCCTTAAATAATAAGAAGTTTATAGCGTAAGCTACCTTTATAGAGTCTAAGCTTAATTTTAAGGCTATAGTAAAGGCTACTCCTATTATATTAAGTGTTCCTATCGCCTCTCTATCTAGTAGTAGTATTGCTAGTTCTCTTAATTTACTATAAGGCGTTCTAGAGGGTTTTAACTTTAGAACTCCTCTAGTTTCTTAAGGTAATTAAGGTTATCTTCTAGTTCCTATATTTTTTCTTATAGTTGTCCTTTCTTATCTATACCTATCTATTTTACTAGGTAATAGTTCTTACTATTATAGAACTAGTATACTAGGATTTCTTTAACTTCTTATTTTTCTTATTCTCTATACGTATCTACTTTATATACTAGTAGTTCTACGTTTTATAGTACTATCTTAAGTAGTACTATATAGAAGGTTAAGTATATTCTTATCTTATTTAGTAGCTTTAGTTTAAATATAACTAGCGTAACTTCTTCCTTAATTTTATATAGTCCTATTTTAATATAATCTAGTTTTAAACTTAGTTATTTACTTTTTACGTTTTTCTTAACTAACTATACTTTTTCTTTTTTTCTAAATTAGGGTCTCTCTTTATATTTCTTATTATAGTACTTTACTATTTAATTATATAGGAACTCTATATCCTACCTTAATTAATTATATATGTCTCTAAGTCTATTAGTAAAGTTTTCTCTTCTTAGAAAGTAAGATATTTCTAATCTTAGTATTTTATATATACTAGGATTAAATCTATAGTTTATAAAAAAGAGTAATACTTTTATTACTATATTCTTTACGCTGTTATATACTAACTATACTATAGGTAGTAGCTATACCTAATTGTTCTAATTGTAGTTAAGGTAGTATCTTAAGTACTATTCTACTATCTAATTTATTTATTCTAATTGTCTATCTATTTATAGATAGTACGTAGTAGATATTATATATTTAATTCCTAATTATACTATTATTATTCTCTATAGTTTTAATATAAATCTTATATCTCTATCTATAATAATCTTATCTAGTAGTCTATATTAACTAATTATAGTTCCTAGAATCTAGTATATAGTAACCTCTATCCTACTTTTTTCCTTATATAGTCTAAAGTATAAATACTTTATAAGTTTATCTACTATTATTAGGATTCTATTATACTTAACTATTAATATTAGATCTTTAGATTTAGGTAGTTTTGTAATAAAGTCTATTATAATAACTCCTTATAGTTATTCTAGTACTTTAACTAGTTACAATATTCTATATAGTGCGTACTTACTATACTTATTTCTCTAGCATTCTATATAATCTTGTAGTACTTCTATTACTAATTGTTTTACTTTTAAGATATAGTAATCTTGTAGTAACCTATCTAATATTTTATTAATACCTTAGTATCTATATACTAGTAATTTGTAGAATTATTATATAAATTCTCTTTAGATTTTTTCTAGAATATATATTCTTCTATAGGCTTATATAAGTCCTTCTTAGATCTCTAGTTTCTTTATTTCTTTAGGTACTTTTTACGTTGTTTTTTAAATCTATTTATCTAGCTTACTATTCTTTCTTTTAAGTATTATAGCTATTTTAGGTATATTTAGGACTAAGTATCCTTCTTTATTCTTTACTAAAACTATACTAGTAGCGCTTACTTTTTCTTATAAGTCTAGTCTTCTACTAAAGGCGTCTATAAATTAGTTGTCTTTTCTTTTTATATATATAATTTCTATATTAAATATTAATAGGAATTCCTACTATCTTATATATTATTATAATAGTTCTTTATTTAGTATAAATCTTATAAGATTCTTATAGTCTATATAGACCTTTATCTAATACTTTACTCTTTATAAGTATACTCTCTATTATTTAAATACTTTGTAGATTACTAGTATCTTTTTATTATAGATTAGATAGTTAAGTTCTACTATTTTTATCTTCTTAGAGAAGTATTTTACTAGATATTCCTTTCTAGTCTCTAGGTCTTCTTATATTAGTACTATTCTATAGACTAAGTTAGATGTATCTATTTTTATAATTACTAGTAGGTTTAGGTTATATATTCTAATAACTAGGTTTTCTATAAACTTCTTTTTAATCTTGTTAAATACTTTGTTATATTCCTTTATCTATTTAAATAGTATATCTTTCTTTATAAGTTTTATTATTAGTTCTATATCTTTAGACTATCTTACTATTAGTTTTCTATAAAAGTTTGCTAACTTATAAAATTACTATACCTCTTTTAGGTTTCTTAGTATTAGCTATTCGTTAATTAATCTAATCTTTTTAGAGCTTATCTTAATTTTTCCTAGTTCTATAATAAATCCTAGGAAGTCTATTTCTTTTATATAAAATTCGCATTTCTTTATCTTAAGAAATAGTTTATTTTCTACTAGTCTTTCTAGTACTTTATATATATATTATATATATTCTTCTACTATTTCTAAGAATATATAGATATTGTCTAGGTATATAAATATAAATATATCTAAGTACTCTCTTAGTACTATATTAATTCTTTCTTAAAAGGCTGCTAGTGCGTTTATTAAGCTAAAAGGTATAACTAAGTACTTATATAGTCTATACTATATTCTAAACGCTATTTTCTATTTATTACCTTTTTTAATTCTAATCTAGTAGTAAGTATTCTAGATATCTAGTTTTATAAAGATTTTTACTTTCTATAGCTTATCTTATATCTTATCTATTTATAGTAGTAGGTATTAGTTTTTGTTTATAATTGTATTAGTTTTTCTAAAGTCTACGTAAAGTCTTTTATTACTTATTTCTTTTTTATCTATAAATATAAGTCTATATACTACTAAGGATTTTGTTATAGGTGTAATAGAAGGAATCGAGATAGAACTAATTAGTCCCGATCTAGGCGCTAACAAAGCATAGAACAAGCAAGGTAATAACCTCGATTAGGAAACTATATATAACTAAGACACCTAAGTTAATCTGTAATCTATATACTCTTAGTATTAATAGATTATAGATTAAAACAATCTACAATCTACTAATCTTAGCAACTATAGATTATAGATTACAACAAGTATATAGTTAATAGGATATGTATTATTAGAATAGTATTAGCAATTTAATCCTTTAACTATAGAACGCTAATACAAGACAGTTGCAAAACATCTTCTATTATTTACAAGTTATTATAGATCCTCCTCGAGCCTTTACTATTAACTTACAATCTACTAACCCCTATATAGGTACTTATAGTCGACGATAGGCAGCCTATAATACTTTACTAATTTAGTTATTACAAGAAGTAAAGCGTAAGTAGCGTATAGTCTAGCTAACACGATAGTAGAAAGTTTAACTAAAATAAGCAAAGCCCCTAAGAGTAGCTATAAGTCTAATAGTACTATATAGGAAACAATTAAGGACTAAATTAACAACTTAATTTTAGATAAAGAAGATATAAAGCTAGTAATTAATACCTTAGAAATATAAAACAAAGAGCTTTAAGATTACGCGAAATAGAATAAAGTATAGATTAAAGCTATTATTAAAGGATAGAATTAGATAGAACTAATTATATAACGCCTAGTAATAAGCGTAACAAAGAAACTACTAAAGATACCCGTCCTTAAGAAATTTAATAGAACTAGAGAGAAACTAAGACCTTTTATTATATTAGCACAACTCTAGATAGATATACAAGTACTACACTTTAACATAGAAGAAAAGAAAGTAATATATATTAGATTATACCTTAAAGAAGACGCAATAAGATAGTACGAACCTTACTAGATAGATTACACGATACATTCTCTAATATCCTAAAAGGACAAAACTAGAGCTATTTTTAGAAGTTACAAGTACTTTACTAAACAAATAAGAGTAGTATTTAAGGATATAGACGTTACCTAAGAAGCTAAAGAATAGCTAGAAAAGCTTACACAAAGTTAGAGTATTCCTAAGTACGTATTATAATTTAAATAATTATCGCAAAATATAGAATAGAATAAGTTAGCCTTAATATTACGATTTAAGTAAAGACTAAATTCAAAAATTCGATACAAAATAATATATATAGAAAAACTAAGAATACTAGAAGCCCTAAAGTAACAAGCAATACAAATTAACGACAATCTTTAAGAATAGAAGAAGAACAAATATAGAAGTTACACCTAGAATTATAATAAAGGAGACCCTATAGTCCTTAACGTAAATAAAGATAGAAAGAAAAAAAAGAATAAAGACTTTACGTACTTTAACTATAGTAAACTAGGCTACTACGCAAAAGACTACTAATTAAAAAAGAAAAAGGATATAGTATATTATAAATACAAGAAACTAAGACACTTTATAAAAGACTATAAGAGTAAAGACCTAAAGAAAGAAACGTAGTTAAAAACAACTAAAAAGAAGAAGGAAGTACTATAAGTACAGGCTAAACCTTAAGAGAAAGTAGCTAGGAGTAAAGAAGTACAACACGTAATACTCTATTAGACCTTTTGTTATAACAATAACTACTATATATATCTTTTTAGTAAGTAAGGAGTAGTATAGTTCTTATAGAAACAAAGATATAGAGTAGCTATAATAAAGGAAAGTAGAATAAAAGCTTAGCTAGAAAAGATAGCTTAAGTAATAAGCCTACTAGTAGAAGATCTAGAAGGGGAAGAGCCCCTAGTACTATTAATCTAGGCTAAAGGACTAGCACTAGATAAAGAGACTACTATAGCTTTCTCTAAAGGACTATAAAAAAGTAAGAAACAAGTTAACGTAAGAGGTATAGAATATACCTAACTAACAATACATAGCTATAATAGCTATATAATAATAGATATAGAGGAATAAAATAAAGAATAGAAGTTTATTTAGAAATACTTACTAGTTATAAGTATAGAGGAAGCGTATAAAGACTAAAAAGAACGCAATCCTAAAGAAATAAAGTTTATACTATTTTAAGAATAGATAAAGCAACATATAGTTATAGTAGGAAGAATACCTATACTAAGAGAGTAGTAGTATCTTATAAGAAAAACGCAATAGATTAACAAAGCCTATATACCTAGAGTACTAGTAGTATACTATATCCTAATAATAGACACGCCTAGTAGAAGCAAATACTAAGAAGGGGACGATAAAATAATAGATCTAAAACACCTAGTATATTTTAAAGCATTATAGATATTATACTTAGACAAGAATTACATTATATATAGAAACTCTAAAGTAAACAATAGTATATAGCCTATAAGAAAAAGAGGCTATAACTATACTAGAGTAATTCTAGTAGAAAATATCTAAGGATAGGAAATAACCCTAAAAGATAGATACGTAGTAGTAAGACTTAGCCTAAAACTATCTAAGAAATACGTCTAAGGAAGACTATAGTATAAATACATATACAATAAATATCTAAAATATAAAGAATACAAACTTAAAATAAGCCTATAGCCTTAGAAAGATAGATAATTTACTAAGTTACTAAAGTAAGAAAAGCTAGAAAGTATAAGAGGCCTACATATTATAAAAATAGGTACATACTAAAGAAGAAAAGTATAATTAATAATTAATAGTAGAGCTATAAAGAACTTTATATTAAAGAAGTTTGTAGAAATACAAGGAATAAAATATACAATAAAGAAATACTCTTAACAACTAAGTATAATTAAAGGAAAACTATTCTAGGAACCTATACAGTTCAAGACAGTACCCTTAACACTAAAGTTAGAAGGACTAGAAATCAAGAATATAGTTATAGACATAACAACAATTAATAATAAACAAGATATAATATTAGGTATACTATAGTTATAGATAACTAACCTATATATTAACTAGAGAACTAGAAAAATTAGTTATAGTAGAATAGACATATTAAAAGCTAACATAAGCACTTATAAAGGAAAATTCCCTAAAGAATACAAGAAATAGGAAAAATAACTTATAGAGCCTAAAGGTTACTTTCTAGAGTATTAGCTATAGAACCTAGTAATAGAAACTAAAGAAAGAAAAGATATAGGATAGAGACTAGTCTATTAAAAGATAGAAGAAGAGTTAAAAATTAAACAAGCGTTTATTTAAAACGCAATAAAAAAGAGATAGATAAAGGAATCTAAATCTATAGTAGTATATAAACTTATCTTTATAGACAAGAAAGAGATAAATAATAAAAGACCTTACGTAGACTTTAGAAAAACTAACGTAGTTATAAGTAAGAACTAATACCTATTACTATAAATAGACGTAATATAAGATAAACTACAAAAAGCAATAATCTTTATAAAACTAGATATCTAGAACGCCTACTACTAAATTAGAATTAAAAAAGGTAATAAATAGAAAATAGCGTTTAGAACACAATAAAGACTATATAAATACTTAGTTATACTTTTTAGCCTAATAAATGTACTAGTAGCATTCTAAGAAAGAATTAATATAGTACTAAGTACTTAGATATATTTATATTTATATACCTAGATAATATCCTTATATTCTTAGAAATAGAAGAAGAATACGTATAATATATATATAAAGTACTAGAAAAGCTAGTAAAAGCTAAAATATTCCTTAAAATAAGAAAATGCAAGTTTTATATAAAGAAAATAGATTTTCTAGGGTTTATTATTAAACTAGGAAAAATTAAGATTAACTTAGAGAAGATTAAATTAATTAACAAATAGCTAACACTAAGGAACCTAAAAGAGGTATAACAATTCTATAGACTAGTAAATTTTTGTAGAAAGTTAATAGTAAAATAGTCTAAAGATATAGAACCTATTATAAGACTTATAAAGAAAGATACGCTATTTAAATAGATATAGGAATGCGATAAAGTATTTAATAAGATTAAGAAAAAGTTTATAGAAAACCTAGTTATTAAAATATATAACCTAGACCTACTAGTAATAGTAAAAACAGATATATCTAATTTAGTCTACAGAATAGCACTAATATAGGAAGACCTAGAGACTAAAAAAGAATACTTAGTTAAGTACTTCTCTAAGAAAATAAAGATAGTAGAGCTTAACTACTTAATCTATAATAAAGAGATACTAGTAATCTACAAAGTATTTAAACAATAGAGAGTATACTTATAAGAAGTAAAGTACTAGATAAAGGTCTATATAGACTACAAGAACCTTATAAGATTTATAATAAATAAAGAATTATTATAATACTACACAAGATAGTAAGAATACTTATTAACGTTTAACCTAGAAATTATATATATAAAAGAGAAAAACAATTAATTTATAGACGCCCTTAGTAGAAGACTAGACTTATAAGAAGAAATAAGTACTACTAGTATAGTTCTAGTAAAGAATAAAGAAAGATATCTAGTCCTAAATATACCTAAGATAGCCGCAATACTTAAAAGAACGAGTAGTAAGTTAGACGAATAGATTTAGAAAATAACGTAAGAAGTACCTAAAGAAATAGAGAAACTAGAAACCTAAGAAAGATTTACATAAGCCTATAGAAGAATATATATCCTAAAGAAAATTTAGAGAGAATTTATATAATAATTCTATAAATTACTAGTATATAGTTACTAAGGTATTAAAAAAACATTAGATAGACTACTACAAGACTATTATATCCTAAAAGTAAGATAATTAGTAATAGAAGTACTATAAGACTATATAGAATACTAGAAGAATAAGTATAATAGATATACACTATATAGGATACTATAACTAGTAAAAATACTAGAATAACTATAGAGAGTTATTACAATAAACTTTATTACGAAGTTACCTAAGTCTAAGAATCTAATATTAAGAACTAAGTATAATAGAATCTTAATAATAGTAGATAAACTTATAAAGTATTTATACTTTAAACTATATAAAGAGAAAAGTAAGATAGAGGTTACTATATATTAGGTTCTAAGAACTATAATTAATTAATATAGACTACTAGATAAAATTATTATAGATAGAGATATATAATTTATATTAAAATTATAGGGAACGATAATAGCGCAATTAGGAATATATTATATAATATCTATAGCATATTACCTATAAATAGATAAATAGTTAGAATAAATAAATTAGATAGTAGAACAGTATTTAAGATGCTACTTTAACTACAACTAAAACAATTAAGTATAGCTACTACTTATAGTACAGCTAGTATACAATAGTGTAAAGAATATAGTAATAAGAGTATTACTCTTCTTTATAAATTATAGATTTAAACCTAATATATACTAAATACTAAGAAACTAGATATCTTAGTCTCTAAGAGGAGAAAACTTCGCTAATAGACTTAAAGATATATATAACTAATTGAGATAAGATATAGAATTCCTATATAATTAAATAGTAAAGTACTATAATAGAAAGTATAAAGAGAGACCTTAATTTAGAGAGAAAGAAAAAGTATAGTTAGTAAGAAAAAATATTAAGAGTAAACAACTAAGTTTAAAATTAGACTATATTAAGATAAGACTATACAAAGTAGAAAAAGAAGTTACACTAGTTATATTTAAATTAAAGCTACTAAATAAGATAAAGATATACCTAATATTCTACGTAGCTCTACTAGAACAAGTACTATAAAACGTAGAACTACTAGTATATAAAGTAGATATATATAGAGAATAAGAAGAATAAAAAGTTAAAGAAATCCTATAGTACTAGTTCTATAATAGAAGAAACTATTACCTAGTAGAATAGATAGGTATAGATAAAAAAGGATAACTATAAGAGAAAATATAGGAACTAAAAGATAATCTTAATTACCCTAAGAAATTAAAAGAGTTCTAAGATTAAAACTTTCTAGAACGCCTAGTAGTAAACTAAGAAAACTAATATTACTAATAATAGATAGAGAGACGATAGAGACGTTTAGTATAAGACCTACTATAGTAATATTAAACGCCTTATCTAAGTCTAGCTTAGCTTCTAGAGCTACTAACTACTTAGCTAATTTCCTATTATTTAAGGCCTTTATCTTATAAAGACAAGAGAGATAAGCTTAATTCTCTACTAGCTTACTCTACGTAAGCTCCTAGATACGCTTACACTTAGCTTTAGCCTCTATAATTTAAGATAGTAATTTCTCTTAAGTCTAGTTAATAGCTTTCCCTATTATTATTAAGCCTAGACGCAAGAATAAGTATAATAAACTTATACTTAGAAAGAGAAATACTAGATACGTTATAAGAGCTACGTATATTCGTATAAATATATACCTTACAAGCCCTACTATTGTTTATAGAAATAATATAAAGAAGAGACTTAAGGTTTAACTTAAGAGAAGTATAATAAGAGTAAGGAAATATTTTAATACTATTGTATAATACGTAATTAGTAAGAAGGTAGTAATAACGTATAGATAAAATAGGTATAAAGGAGGATAAAGAACTCTATATTAATAAAGAAACTAGACTAATAACTCTAGCCCTAGGGTAGAGAAACTAAGACCTACCTAGAGGAGAAGATAGTGTTATAGGTATAACAGAAGGAATCGAGATAGAACTAATTAGTCCTAATCTAGGCGCTAACAAAGTATAAGACGAGCGAGGTAATAACCTTAATTAAGAAACTACACATAACTAGGATACCTAGGTTAATCTATAATCTATGTACTCTTAGTATTAATAGATTATAGATTAAGACAATCTACAATCTACTAATCTTAGTAACTATAGATTATAGATTACGACGAGTATATAGTTAATAAGATATATATTATTAGGATAGTATTAGTAATTTAATCCTTTAACTATAGAACGCTAATATAAGATAGTTACAAAACATCTTCTATTATTTACAAGTTATTATAGATCTTCCTCGAGCCTTTACTATTAACTTACAATCTACTAACCCCTATATAGGTGCCTGTAGTTAACAATAGGCAGCCCGTAATAGATTTAGATTCTTATATCTATCCTTTCTTAATTGTATTTTTAATAAATACTTATTTAATCTTAGATTCTTCTTCTATTTTTCTATAGACTAGGCTCTATCTTACGTCTTTGTCTTCCTTTAGGTCTATCGCTAAGTCCTATAGCTAATATTCTAGAAGATAGTCTTTTAGCTCTATAAGCTGCTTTTCCTATTTCTTATATTCTTCTAGGAATTCTCCTTTACAAGTACTTATATTAGCTCTTAGCTTTTCTATTTTATAATAGCTAATTCTTCCTATTCTCTAATTAATATATAAGTTAGTTATCTATAACTATAGTATCTCTAGTATTATATCTTACTCTTTATTAATTGTTGTTATATCTATAACTATATTCTTAATTGTTATTCCTTCTAGCTCTAGTGTAGAGGGAACTGTTTTAAACCTTATAGGTTCTTAGAATAGTTTTCTTTTAATTGTACTTAGTTATTAGGAGTACTTCTTTGTTGTGTAATATATTCCTTATATTTCTACAAACTTCTTAGATATAAAGTTCTTTGTAGCTCTACTATTAATTATTAATTATACTTTCCTTCTTTAGTATATACTTATTTTAGTAATGTATAGGCCTCCTATACCTTCTAGCTTTTCTTACTTAGGCGATTTTATAAATTATCTATCTTTCTAGAGCTATAGCCCTATCTTAAGTTTATATTTTTTGTATTTTAGATATTCGTTGTATATATATTTATACTATAGTCTTCCTTAGACGTATTTCTTAGATAGTTTTAGTCCTAGCCTTACTACTAAGTATCTATCTTCTAGGGTTATTTCTTATCCTTATATATCCTCTACTAGAATTACTCTTATATAGTTATAGCCTTTTCTTCTTATAAGCTATATATTATTATTTACTTTAGGGTTCCTATATATAATACAATTCTTATCTAGGTATAATATCTATAATACTTTAAAGTGTACTAGGTGCTTTAGGTTTATAATCTTGTTGTCCCCTTCTTAGTAATTATCTTTTCTAGGTATATCTATAGTTAAGATATAGTATACTACTAGTACTTTTAGTATATAGGCTTTGTTAATCTATTACGTTTCTCTTATAAAGTATTACTACTTTCTTTATATTAGTATCCTTTTTACTACAACTATATATTGTTTTATCTATTCCTAAAATAGTATAAACTTTATTTCTTTAGGATTACGCTCCTTCTAGTCTTTGTACACTCTTTCTATACTTATAACTATTAAGTATATTTAAACAAACTTCTATTCTTTGTTTTATTCTTCTATATCTATTATTATATAGCTATTATAGCTATATATATCTAGCTAGGTATACTTTATACCTCTTATACTAACTTATTTCTTACTTCTTTATAGGTTTTTAGGAGAAGTCGTAGTAGTCTCTTTATCTAGTACTAGTTCTTTAGCCTAGATTAATAGTACTAGGAGCTCTTCTCCTTCTAGATCTTCTACTAGTAAGTCTATTACGTGTACTATTTTTTCTAGCTACGCTTTTATTCTACTTTCTTTTGTTACTACTACTCTATTTTTCTTTAAGAACTATCCTACTCTCTCTTTACTAGAACAATATATATAGTAGTTATCTTTGTAATAAAAGGTCTAATAGAGTATTACGTATTATATTTCTTTACTCCTAGCTACCTTCTTTTAGGGTTTAGCCTATACTTATAGTACTTCTTTCTTTCTTTTAGTTGTTTTTAACTAAGTTTCCTTATTTTTCTTATAGTCTTTACTTCTATAGTCTTTTGCGAAGTGTCCTAGTTTCCTATATTTATAATATACTACGTCTCTTTTCTTTTATAACTAGTAGTCTTTTGCGTAGTAGCTTTTCTTACTATAGTTAAAGTACGTAAAGTCTTTATTCTTCTTTTTCTTTCTATCCTTATTAGCGTTAAAGATTATAGCGTCTCCTATATCCTAGTTTCTAGTTTAGCTTCTATACTTGTTTTTTTTCTATTCTTAAAGGTTATTATTAATTTAGATTACTTATTACTTTAGAGCTTCTAGTATCCTAGGTTTCTCTATATAGATTATTTCGTATTAGATTTTTAAGTTTAGTCCTTGTTTAAATTATAATATTAGGGCTAACTTATTTTATTCTATATTTTAGCTTAGTTATTTAAATTATAATACGTATTCTAGAATACTCTTACTTTGTGTAAGCCTCTTAAGTTTTTCTTTAGCTTACTAGGTAATATCTATATCCTTAAATACTACTCTTATTCGTTTAGTAAAGTATTTATAACTTCTAAAAATAGCTCTAGTTTTATCCTTCTAGGTTATTAGAAAGTGTATTATATAGTCTATCTAGTAAGGCTTATACTATCTTATTACGTCTTCTTTAAGGTATAGTCTAATATATATTACTTTTTTTTCTTCTATATTAAAGTAGAGTACTTATACATCTATTTAGAGTTGTACTAATACTATAAAGGGTCTTAATTTCTCCCTTGTTCTATCGAATTTCTTAAGGACTAGTATCTTAGGTAGCTTCTTAGTTGCGCTTATTTCTAGGCGTTAAGTAATTAGTTCTATCTAGTTCTATCCTTTAATAATAGCTTTAATTTGTACTTTATTTTGTTTTAAATAATCTTGTAGTTTCTTGTTCTAAGTTTCTAAGGCGTTAATTACTATTTTTATATCTTCTTTCTTAGAAATTAGGTTATTTATATATTCTCTAATTACCTTCTATATAGTGTTATCTAACTTATAACTACTTATAGGTACTTTAGCTACTTATTTAGTTAAATTTTCTACTATCGTGTTAGCTAGACTATACACTACTTACGCTTCGCTTCTTATAATAACTAAATTAGTAAGGTATTATAGGCCTCTTGTTACTAACTATAGGTACCTATCTTTAGGAGTTAGTAGATTAGGAGGTAATAATAAAAGCTTATATTGTAATCTACAATAGGCTATAAACAATAGAAGATATTTCGCAACTGTCTTGTATTAGCGTTCCGTAGTTAAAGGATTAAATTACTAATAGTATCCTAATAATACCTATCGTATTAACTATATACTCGTACTAATCTATCTATATAACACTATAGATTATTACTAATCTATTTGTACGTAACTACAGATTACCTTTAATCTATTTATACGTTATTACAGATTACTTTAATCTATTCGCACGTAACTATAGATTACTACTACGTGTCCTAGTTATAGGTAACGTCCTAATTAAGGTCGTTACCCTACTTATCCTATACTTCGTTAGCAACTAAGTTAGGACTAATTAGTTCTATCTCGATTTCTCTTGTTACTCCTATAACATCTCTCTTATAAGTAGCTAATTATCTTAGTAATACGTTTATAATACGTTTAAGTAATCCTCTATTCTTACTCTTTAGTACTACTAGTAGAGTATTAGACACTAGGTCTCTTTATAGTTAAAGTAAACTTTTAACTTAAATTATTAATTAATTCTAATATATATACTACTATAATTAATGTAAGTATATTAGAGTTATAATTAGAATATTTTATTATAGTTACCTAATAGCTTTTACTTTACTATCTAAATCCTTTAGGATCTACTATAATCTTTTAAGTATATCCTAATATATATTATTAATACTAGTATAAGAATATCTTTTAAGACTATCTTTAAGATATTTATAGTACTTTATCCTAGAGTATTAATACTTATAATATATTATAAGTTAGTTATTAAAAAATAGAAAGACTATCTAGTTTTTCTTATAGTAAGAGACTTTTATATATATTATAGGCGTAACACAAGAAATTAAGATAGAACTAATTAGTCCTAACTTAAGTACTAATAAAGTATAAGATAAGTAGAGTAATAACCTAGATTAAGAAATAAACTATAACCTAAAAACGTAATATAAAGTAATCTATAAAGATACGTAATATATATTAGTAGGATAGTATAAGTAATCTAATCTCTAACTAAGATCGATAATATATTAATATTACCTATTAGGAATTATTCTATTATTTACAAGCTTATTACTAGATTATAATAAGTACTTTTACTATTAACTTTTAATCTACTATACTTTCTATAAAGTAGTTATTTATAGTTAATAATAAGTAACCTTATTATACCTTACTAATTTAGTTATTAGAAGAAGTAAAGCGTAAGTAGTATATAGTCTAAGCTAATATAATAGTAGAAAGTATAAATAAGAAAAGAGGTAAAGTACTTCTAAGTAGCTATAAGTTAGATAGAACTAACTAGGTAGTAGTTAAGATATATCTTAATAACCTAATTACTAAGTAAGGAGATATATAACTAATAATTAAAGCCTAAGAAATATAAAACAAAGAACTATATAAATATATTAAATAAAACAAAGCCTAAATTAAAGCTATTATAATAGGATATTACTAGATAGAATAAATTACCTAAAGACTAGAAATAAGTATAATAAAGAAACTACCTAAGATACTTATACTTAAAAAGTTTAATAGAATAAGAAAAGACTATAGACTTTTCTTAGCCTTAGTATAGTTATAGATAGATATATAAGTACTTTAATTTAATATAGAAGAAAAAAAGGTTACTTATATTAGAATATACCTAAAAGAGAAAGCTATAAGATAGTTTAAACTATACTACATAAACTATAGCCTATAAGCTCTAAGAATAAAAAAAGATAAAATAATAGCTATTTTTAGAAGTTATAAATACTTTATATAAAGGATAAGAGTAGTACTTAGAGACGTAGATATTACCTAATAAGTAGAAGAAAAACTTAAAATCTTAAGTAATAGAGAAGTATTATAGAATATATATTAGAATTTAAATAACTATTATAAAAAATAGACTTAAATAAACTATCCCTTATATTAAGATTTAAATAAGGACTAAAAGTAAATATCTAATACAAACTAATATAGATAGATAAACTAAGTATATTAGTAGCTTTAAAAAGATAGATAATATAAGTAGATAATAACTTCTAAGAATAGAAGATAAATAAATATAGTAGATACTATAGAAGCTATAATAGTAGAGACCCTATAATACTAGATACTAATAAAGATAGTAAGAAAAAGAATAAAGACTTTACGTACTATAACTATAGTAAGAAAGGCTACTACGTAAAAGACTTATAAGTAAAGAAAAAAGATATAATATACTATAAATATAGAAAGCTAAGATACTTTATAAAAGACTATAGAAGTAAAGGCCCTAAGAAAGAAAAAGAAGTCTAGTTAAAAATAACTAAAGAAAAGAAAGAAGTACCTAAAGTACAAGCTAAACCTTAAGAAAAAGTAGTAGTAAGTAAAGAATTATAAAATATAATACTTTATTAGACCTTTTATTATAAAGATAACTACTATATATACTTTTCTAGAAAGTAAAGAGTAAGATAGTTTTTATAAAAGAATAGAGTAGTAGTAATAAAAGAAAAAATTCGAGATTAGCTTAAAGAAATAAGATATTAAAGAGACTTACTAATAGAAGATTTAGAAAGAGAAGAAGCCTTAGTACTCTTAATTACTACTAAAGTACTAGTAGGAAATAATAAGACTACTATAATTACTTCTAAAGAACTAAGAAGTAATAAAGAGTAAGTTAAAACTAAAAGTATATAGTATACCTAACTTAATAGAAGAAGCTATAATAGCTATATAATAATAGATATAGTAGAATAAAACAAATATTAGAAATATATTTAGAAATACTTACTAGTTATAAGTATAGAGAAAGTATATAAAGACTAGAAAATATATAATCTAAAGAATATAAAGTTTACACTATTCTAATAATAGATAAAGTAATATATAGTTATAGTAAGAAGAATACTTATATAAAGAGAATAGTTATTCTTTATAAGAAAGATATTATAGATTAATAAAGCCTATATACTAAGTATAAATAAGACCTAGTATAGATAAATACTAGAAAGGGGATAACAAGAGAATAGATCTAAAATATCTAGTATATTTTAAAGTATCCTAGGTATTATATTAAAATACTAACTATTATATATATAGAGAAGCTAAAGTAAGAAACTACGTATAGCTAATATAAAAGAAAGGATATAATTATATAAAAGCTATCTAGAGAAAAGATATTAAAGGTTAAGAATTAGTTAGTATACCTAATAAAGAATATATAGTAATTAGACTAAGAAATAAACTACTTATAGAATATATCCTAGGAAAACTATAGTATAAATATATAAAAGATAAATATCTAAAATACAAAGACTATAAATAGAAAGTAGAGTAATAGGTTTAGAAAGATAGATAATTTATAAATTAGCTTAAGTAAGTAAAGCTTAAAGGTATAATAGGCCTATATATTATAAAAGAATAGACGTACTAAAGAAAAAAGGTAGAATTATAATTAATAGTATAGCTACAAGGAACTTTATATTAAAGAAGTTTATAGAAAATAAAGGAAGAAAGTATAATATTAAAAGATACCTTTAATAATAAAGTATAATTAAAGGTAAACTATTTTAGGAACCTATTAAGTTTAAGATAGTACCTTCTATACTAAAACTAGAAGGACTAATAATTAAGAATATAGTTATAGAAATAATAATAATTAATAATAAGTAAGACGTAATATTAGGTAAACTATTGTTATAGATAACGAACCTAAAGAATAATTAGAGAATAAGAAAAATTAGCTATTTTAAAAAAGATATATTAAAAGCTAATATAAATATATATAAAGTAGAATTCTAAGAAGAATATAAAAGATAAGAAAAGTAACTTACTAAACCTAAAGACTACTTTCTAGAATATCGACTATAGGACTTAGTAATAGACTTAGAAAAAGGAAAGAATCTAAGATTAAGTAAGTATTAATTAAAAACGTAATAAATAAAGGATAGATATAAAACTCTTAATTCTTAGTAGTATATAGACTTATAGTTATAGATAAAAAGAGAATAAATAATAAAAGGCCTTACGTAGATTTTAGAAAGATAAAAATAATTATAGATAAAAATTAATATCTCTTACTATATATAGATATAATATAAGGTAGGCTATAAAAAGCTTAAATCTTTATAAAACTAGATATTTAGAACACTTACTATAAGATTAGAATTAAGAAAGGAGATTAATAGAAAACTATATTTAGAACGTAGTAGAGACTATTTAAATACGTAGTTATACTATTTAGGTTAATAGATATATTAGTAGTATTTTAAGAAAGAATTAAGAGAGTCTTAAGAGAGTATCTAGATATATTTATATCTATATACTTAGATAATATCCTAATATTCTTAGAAATAAAAGAAGAACACGTATAATATATATACTGGGTACTAGAGAAACTAGTAAAGAATAAATTATTCCTTAAGATAAGGAAATGTAAGTTTTATATAAAAGAAATAGATTTCTTTAGATTTACTTTAGAACTAAGAAAAATATAAATTAACCTAAGTAAGATTAAAGCAATTTAGGAGTAGCTAATACTAAAGAACCTATAAGAAGTATAATAATTCTATAGACTAGTACACTATTATAGAAAATTAATAGTAAGATAGTCTAAACTAATAAAACTTCTAATAAAACTTATAAAAAAAGATACGCTATTTAAGTAGACTTAATAATACAATAAAGTATTAAAATAGATTAAATAGAAATCTATAGAAAACTTAGTAATAAGAATATATAACCTAGACTTTCTAGTAATAGTAAAAATAGATATATTAAACTTCGTCTATAGAATAGTACTAATATAAAAGACTAAGATATAAGATAAGAATATCTAGTTAAGTACTTTACTAAGAAAATAAAGCTAGTAGAGCTTAACTACTTAATTTATAATAAGAAAATACTAGTAATCTATAAAGTATTTAAGTAATAGAGAGTATATTTATAAAAAGTAAAGTATTAAATAAAAGTCTATATAGACTATAAGAATCTTATAAGATTTATAATAAATAAAGACTTATTATAATACTATATAATATAGTAAGAATATTTATTAATATTTAATCTTAAGATTATATATATAAAAAGTAAAGATAACTAATTTATAGATACTTTAAGTAAAAGACTAGACTTATAAGAAGAAGTAAATACTACTAGTATAGTTTTAGTAAAGAATAATAATAGATACTTAATCTTAAATATACCTAGAATAGCTATAATACTTAAGAAAAAAAGTAATAAAATAAATTAATAAATTTAAGAAGAAATATAAAAAGCTTCTAAAAAAATATAAAAAGCTTAAGATCTAAGAAAGACTTATAAAAGCCTATAGAAGAACTTATATTCTAAATAAAATATAAATAGAATTTATATAATAGTTTTATAAACTACTAGTATATAGATACTAGAGTATTAATAAAATATTAGATAGGCTTTTAAGTAACTACTATATTCTAAAAGTAAAATAAGTAGTAATAGAAGTACTATAAGATTATATAAAATATTATAAAAATAAGTATAGTAGATATATACTATATAGAATATTATAACTAATTAAAATACTAAAATAACTTTAGAGAGTTATTACAATAGACTTTATTATAAAGTTACTAAAGTTAAAAAACCTAATATTAGGAATTAAGTATAAAAGAATCCTAATAATAGTAGATAAGCTTATAAAGTACTTATACTTTAGACTATATAAAGAGAAAAGTAGGATAGAAGTTACTATATATTAAGTTCTAGGAACTATAGTTAGCTACTATAGTATTCTAGATAAGATTATTATAGATAAGAATATAATATTTATATTAAAACTATAAGGATTAATAATAGTATTTTTAGGAATTAAATATTAAATATTAATAGTATACTACTTATAGATAAATAGATAATTAGAATAAATAAACTAGATAGTAGAATAGTACTTAAGATACTACTTTAACTACAACTAGAATAATTAGGTATTATTATTACTTATAGTATAACTAGTATATAATAGTGCGAAAAACTTAGTAATAAGAGTATTACCTTTCTTTATAAACTATAGATTTAATCCTAATATAACGAAGTTTATAAGTAAGTTACGCCTATAAGTTACGCCCTTGATTTTACTAAGGAAAATTAATAATCTATAGTTTAATAACTCTATAACTACTTAATAGAATTTTCTAAAAGTTTTACTACTAAGCTATACCTATATAGATATTTTAATCCTAAGATTACTAAGGCTAAGCTAATATAATATAGAAGTTATTAAGAATTTATTAAAAATATATAGACCTTTTAAGCTTTTCCTTAATAACTTCTTTATTACGTTAGCTAGAGTATAATAATCTTAGGACTAGAATATTTATTTAAGTATAGCTTAGTAGTAATAATTTTAGAGAATTCTATTAAGTAGTTATAGAGTTATTAAACTCTAGATTATTAATTTTCTTTAGTAAAATTAGGGGCAAAACTTACTTATAGGCGCGACTTACTTATAAACTACGTTATACTAGATACTAAGATTTAAAGTAACTTAGCCTCTAAGAAGAGAAAACTTTACTAATAGAATAAAAGAAATATATAATTAGCTATAATAGGATATAGAGTTCCTATAGGATTAAATAGTAAAATATTATAATAAAAAATACTAGGAAAGACCTTAATTTAAAGAGAGAGAAAAAATATAGTTAGTATATAGAAATATTAAGAGTAATTAATTAAGTTTAAAACTAGATTATATAAAAATTAGACTATATAAGATAGAAAAGAAAGTTATATTAGTAATATTTAAATTAAGACTACTACATAAAATAAAGATATACCTAATATTCTATATAGTACTACTAGAAAAAGTACTATAAGAAGTAGAACTACTAGTATATAAAGTAGATACGTAAAGAGAATAAAAAGACTAGAAAGTAAAAGAAATCTTATAATACTAATTCTATAATAGAAAGAATTACTACCTAGTAAAATAGATAGGTATAGATAAGAAAAGATAACTATAGGAAAGTATATAGGAACTAGAAGATAATCTTAATTACTCTAAGAAACTAGAGGAGTTCTAAAATTAAAATCTTCTAGAACGCCTAGTAGTAAACTAAGGAAACTCGCGTTATTAATAGTAAGTTAAGAGGCGTTAGATATACTTAATATAGTAGGAGCCTAAGTAGCCTCTACTATATCCTTAAAATCTAGCTTAGACTCTAAGAAGATAGACTAAGAGATAGACTTTTTATTATTTAAAGCTTTTATTTTATAAAGATAAGCTAAATAAGTATAATTTTTTACTTATATACTTAGAATCTAGTTATATTCCTTTTTAGCCTCTATAATCTATATAGATAGTTTTTCTTAAGTATAGTTAATAGCTCTCCTTGTTATAAATAAGTATAGATACGCGAATAAGTATTCTTAACCTATATTCTACTAGAGATACGCTAGATAAGTTATAAGATAAGTAAGTATTAGTATAAATATATACCTTATAAGCTTTACTATACTTTAAAGAAAGATAAACTAATAGAGGGTTTAAAGACTTATAATAAGAATAAAAAAATATTATAATACTATAGCGTAATATATAATCTACTAATTAAAGATAATAAAAAGTAGACTTAGTAAGTATAAAGAGAGAGGATAAAGAACTTAATAGTAATAAAGAAATAGGATTAATAACCTTAGCTCTAAGATAGTAAAATAAGAACTTATCTAAAGAGGGGAATAGTATTATAGGTATAACAAGAGAAATTAAGATAGAACTAATTAGTCCTAACTTAAGTACTAACAAAGTATAAGATAAGTAGAGTAATAACCTAGATAAAGAAATAAACTATAACCTAAATATATAATATAAAGTAATCTATAATTATATATAATAGATTAAAGTAATCTATAAAGATACGTAATAGATTAAAGTAATCAATAAAGATACGTAATAGATTAGTGTAGGTATATAGTTAGTAGTAATATATATTAGTAAGATAGTATTAGTAATCTAATATTTAACTAAGAGCGATAATATATTAATATTACTTATTAGGAATTATTCTATTGTTTATAAGCTTATTACTAGATTATAATAAGTACTTTTACTATTAACTTTTAATCTACTATACTCTCTAGAAAGTAGTTATTTGTAGTTAATAACAAGCGACCCTATTATAGTATATTAGAACCTAAATACGCTTAGTATATATTCTAAATATAATCTATATCTTTATATCTTACTTACGTAGCTAAGGATTGTCTTATAGTCTAGTAAGCTCCTATTACTTTTTCTAATTATTAGAATAATATACGCTAGCCTATTCTCTAAGTATTTAGGATATATAGAAACTATAGGGATATATTAGACGTCTACTATAGTTAGTAGGCCTCCTTAACTACTACTAGTAGTAAAAAGTATCCTATTATCCTAGAATATATTAAAATTACGTTTAGATAACGTTTTATTTGTTTATACCTAGTTACTACTACTATTATTACTACTAGTTAGGTATATAGGCAAAGTAAACTCGTTACTAATTTTAAAACTAAGGTTAATATTAGTAGAAGTTAGTTACTAAATACTAGATAGGTTGTATAGCATAAATAAGCTATTAAGTAAATCTACTATTAGAGAAAAGTTTATCTAACTATAAACTTTCGTTTAGTAAAGATGAGAATTTTTTTTTTAGCTAAAAGCGGTTAATATACCTGTTGTAGTTTGGCGCTATCTCAACCGAGGCAAATCCATAGTCAGTTGACCTGCTGCCTCTAGTACCTACGCGATTACTAAACACGAGCCCGAATACAACTCCAATACTGCTTTGTAAGCTTACTAGAGGTCGTGCCGGCCTCTCCAATACAGTTACTAAATAGGGCCTAAGCTAGCCAACCGGGCATAGCTGCGGAGAAAACGCGGCTGAAACCGAGTAGGATCAAATCAATCAATTAATCAATCGAGCGACAGCCCACCAAGATGATCCATGCACCATACCCATTGTCAAGGATATCCGGCAGTATCCAGAACGCGAAGAAGACGGCAAACTGCTCTGTAAGGCAACCGAAAAAAGGGGTGGTGAATGTCGTAAGGTTCATTAATCACGAGACGGTTCACATAGATGGCAAAGACAACAGACATAACGTCATGTCGCACGTAGCGAGATGTCTAGTGTGATGAGAAATGTAAGCGGTGCTCCGACTTCACGTGGATCAAAAGTAGTTTAAAACACCAAGTCAGGTGATGCAGAATAAAACGGAACGTGTAGCCACCTTCGCATCTAAAAATCACCCTCGCGTTTGCGCCTTGCGAGCCTACTTCGTGCAGAGCCTCAATTTATCGCAAAACAAGTTTGCTTCGCCACAGCACCGTAATGGCGCTTTTTCCATTGTTGTAATACATATAGAGACCAATTTTCCGGCTCCGGGTGGTCCGTAAAATAGGTACCCGCGTTGATAAAGGAGGCCGCGTGTGAAGTACCATGTCCCTGTTTTGGTATCTAAAAATTCTCCTACATCATCTAGCCCACAACGGTCGTAGGCAACTGCGTGCGAAACAGTGGCCACAATAGCCGAGCGAGTTAATCAAAGTCTTGCACAGGATGGTAGGTTGAGATGCAACTGGTAGGGTTCGATGGTGAGGTAGACAATCCTCAGTTTACTTCACCGAAAACATACTTCCGAACAGCCTACAATCACATCAGCGGAGAAGTAGGTACGCCGAGACTCAGTCCTCACCGTACGAAGGACGTCCGGATGTTGCTGCATGCGAGCATAGACCCCTCGATACTGCTCGATAGTTTCTTTCACGACCCGAGCCTTTGTCGCTTGTCCATTGCATATGGCATTCATCTTCAGCTCCATCTACGCCTGTCAGTAGCAGCCCGTGATGGAGATTGATCAAAGACGTTATCTTACCTCCTTGCGTAAAAAAGGCTTCGTCAAATTAGTCTCGAACCCCATATTCTCGTGGCCTTCAACCAAAGCGACCCCTAGCGTCGTGGGTATGAATTCCCGAACACCTGTTACAGCGCCGCCGCGGCCGGCACCGCTATTCCTGCCGGCACCACGACGGGCTACCGCAGTTCTACCTCTACGACTATTTCCGACTCTCGCTTGGGCTGGCAACTCCTCGGACTCTTCTTCGTCATTTCCATGCCGCGCCTGTCTTGGCTGAGCTCTGGCTTCGACATATTGTCGGCCTATAATTGTGACAATATGGTCGGCCATTGTAGCATCAGTGCCGATACCATTCGCGTTCATCAGTGCAAGCAGGTCCGGTTCAGTTAGATATCCAGGTGGTGACGTCTTACCTTCACTAAGAATAGCTTCGGTCGGCTCGAAGACCTCGCCTTCGATAAACGGGGGAAGTTCTTGGTTGCCCCACCGATCGTAAATGTAGACATCGAGATAGTTGCGCTCTAATATTACAAGGCCAGATGCATTGAATGTTTCCGGTCCATAGAGAATACTAATCTCAGTCTTTGACCCCTGGGCATCTTTGCTGCAGCATGCCAGGAAGCGCCGGATGACGAACTCATGGACACGCTGCTCTTCATGTGAGAGCGTAGTTGGATTGACGAAATTGACTGGGTGGATAGGCGGGTGGGCCTTATCATTATTACGTCCGTTGCGGGGCCACGAAAAGCCTCCTTCGACCAGCGCCATTGCATAACCAGCCCAGCGGCCGCCCTGCGTCTGCTTCTGGACGAGGCCGCGAAGGTCCATACCTTGATCGAACTGATCTGTCTCGGTTCGAGGGTAGCTAATCCAACCTTTTTGGTATAGCTTTTCTGCAAGCTGCAGAACCTTTTGACTGTCCATTCCGAGGAATCTGCTGCCGCACTTCTGAAGCTCTAGAGTAGTCAACGGTAAGGGTTTCCACTTGCTCGTTGGCTTAGTTTTAACCTTTTGGACCTGAGCATTCTGCGAAGTAAGACACCACTCATAGAGAATAACAACTGCCATTCTATCGAAGAGGTGTTTACGAGCCCAACTAAAGTTTACCCTTATTCTAGCTTTTTGATACATCAAGTTGATGCCCCAGAATGGTTCTGGGATAAAATTCCGGACACGAAAGTAGCGCTCGACGATGAAGCCAAGCGTAGGAAACTGACAGCTCCCGTAGCTGATTAATTGAGAGGCTTCTGGCGGGTTGCCTCGCTGGAGCACAGGACGAAGACTTAGAGTGAGGTGCCGGGTGAAGCTTGCGCCCACACGAAGATCGAGCTCGATACGAGAAGCTACTGCGTCGGCTTGCGCTTCGTCGAGATCGGCGGGATGCTGTGCGGCGTGAATGATATGCGCTCTTTCAATGTTAGAGAAATGTGCCCTTACTGTGCCGCCAGCGCGACCCAGAGCCTGGTTGCTTTGCGCTGCCACTGACCGAATCTCGGTGCCTATGTGTTCACCTTCGCGGTCGCAGTCGGTCCAGATATAGAGCACGTCGGCCCGGCGAGCGTGTCGCTTGATATTGTCTGCAATAGACTTTCCGTTGCTACTAACGAAAACCTCGATGCGAGCGTCAAAAAGCGCAGATGGGTCGCATGAAGTCCAGCTCTTGTATCGGGGCTCAAACTCGTGGTTGAGGAGGTGGCCTAGCACAGAGGTCATCGTGACACTGCAGCGACCCCATTGCGGAAAGGTGTAGTCGAATTGGTAGTTCTTCACATACGGATTGCCTTGGATGTTATGCTGCACGCCATTAGCTCGACTGGCGGATTGCGCACGTCTGTGCTCACTGTAGTCACTTGATCTCCCAAGTGGTTTGCAATTGCTTTCGCAATCGATGGCTTTTCCGCAACGCATAACACTGTTCTTACCACCATAGCGGATCGTGTGTTTGGCGTTGATACAGACCGGAAAGGCAATATATATATTACCTCCGAACGACGCGTCTCTGGACACGCGCAGGTCTATGCCTGTTTCGGACAGGTGAGGTAAGGTCTCAGTCGGAGCCTGGCACGGGCCTCCAGCATGGACGGCAGTGACCCCGCATCATATTTTCACTCCATCATGCTTACTGCTTTTTCGGCGCGTGGAATAAGCTCCTCACGCCAAACGTTTATGCCTTGGGGCTGATGATCATGGCCAGTGGGGCGCGGAACTTAGTCCCATCGAGGCTGGCTACTGTCTCGAGGCGTATGTTACTGCACTAGGGCCCTGTTTGGTGCGCGCGCGTTGGAGCAGCCAGTGCGACCTCCAGTGCGCGAGTAGTAGAGCCGAGTAGGTGGCCGAGGACCCACCGGTCGGTGCCACCCACCTAACCGAATTTGAGAGACGCGATTGCTGCCGTGTTTAGTGCAAACTTGTCCTAGCCTCTTCAGTGCGCAGGTCTTTCACGACCTCATGGAGCCGCCGCCGCCACCAGTTATACCCATCGACCCGCGGCTCGAGCAGTGGGCTCTGCTCGCGAGCGAGCAGTTATCACTATCACGCTCACCATCTTGGCCATCTACAGTGCCGTCGACGCCGACGCCGGCACCTACGCCGAGGCCAAAGGCGAGGGCAAAGGCATTGAGCTTGTCCGCTAAATCGCAGGTAGACGTACTACTAAGATAGACAGAGCTAATGCAGTTAATTCTTATAAGGTCTATAATTAGTGCTAGAGACTACAGCCTAGGCGCAGATACTAGGTACAAGTAATTAGTGTAGATTACTGCGGCAGTAGATATAACTCGCGTCTCTAGTATAGTAGTTGACAAAAATTAGTATAAAAACAAACTTATAGCTCTTAAGAGATACTATAGAGTATAGAAAGAGCTAGTAAGTTAGTCTAGCTTTATAGTTAGCCTAGATAGCCTTGTATAGTAGAAAATAGTGCCTAGAAGAGGATTACGCGATCCTAAGATCGCCTACTAAGGTAATTAGGTACTAGATTATTAGTCTTACTAATCCTTAAGTATATAGATCTAATTTTATATAGCTTTATACTTAGATAGTAGTTAAATTAATATTATAGGCATAACAAGAGAAATCGAGATAGAACTAATCGACTAATACTTAAGTGCTAACGAAGTACAAGACAAGCAGGGTAACAACCTAGATTAGGAAGTTAATTATAATTAGGACACGTAATAACTTCGCGGCTTCGTAAGGCTTAGCACCCACGAAGCTACGAAGCTAGAGGACTAGCAAAGTATATAGTTACAACAAGGTGTATTATTAGGATAGTATTAGTAATCTAATCTTTAACTAGGAGCGACAATACGTTAACATCGCTTGTGAGGAATTATTCTATTGTTTATAGCCTATTATAGATTATAACACAAGCCTTTGTTATTAGCTCTTAATCTACTAATACCTTAGAAGGATTACTATAGATAACGATAGGCAACCTATTACACCTTACTAATTTAGTTATTAAGAGAAGCAAAGTATAAGTAGCGTATAGTCTAAGCTAATATAATAGTAGAAAGTTTAACTAAAAAAAAAGTTAAAGCACCTTTAAGAAGTTATAAATTAGATAACATAGTATAGAAGTAAATTAAGGACTACCTAAATAACCTAATCTTAGAAAAGGAAGATATAAAGATAGTAATCGACGCTATAGAGATATAGAATAAAGAACTCTAAGAATACGTAAAGTAGAATAAAGCTTAAATTAAAGCTATTATTAAAGGATAAAACTAGATAGAACTAATTATATAACGTCTAGAAATAAGTACGATAAAGAAGCTACCTAAGATACTAGTACTTAAGAAATTTAATAGAACAAGAGAGAAACTAAGACCTTTTATAGTATTAGTATAACTTTAGATTAATATATAAGTACTATACTTTAATAGAGAAGATAAGAAAGTAATATATATTAGAATATACCTTAAAGAAGATATAATAAGATAGTTTAAACCTTACTAGATAGCCTATATAATATATACGTAGATAAACTAGAAGGATAAAATAAAAGCTATCTTTAGAAGTTATAAATACTTTACTAGACAAATAAGAGTAGTATTTAGGAATATAGATATTACCTAATAAGCTAAAAAAAGGCTTAAGAAGCTTATACAATATAAGAGTATTCCTAAATACGTATTATAGTTTAAATAACTATCGCAAAATATAGAATAGAATAAGCTATCTTTAAAATTTAAATTTAAATAAAAATTAAACTTAAAGATACGCTAGAAAATAATTTATATAGAAAAGCTAAGAATACTAAAAGCTCTAAAGTAATAGGTAATATAAATTAACAACAATCTTTAAGAATAAAAGAAGAACAAGTATAAAAGACCTACCTAGAACTATAATAAGGGAGACCCTATAATTCTTAATACTAATAAGAATAAGAAAAAGAAGAATAAAGACTTTATATACTTTAACTATAGTAAGAAAGGCTACTATATAAAAGATTACTAATCTAAGAAAAAAAAAGATATAGTATATTATAAATATAGAAAGCTAGGATACTTCGTAAAAGACTATAGAAGTAAAGATCCTTAGAAAGATAAAGAAACTTAGTTAAAGATAACTAAAGGTAGAAAAGAAGTACTAAAAGTATAAGCTAAACCTTAAAAGAAAGTAGCTAGGAGTAGAGAAATATAGTATATAATACTTAATTAGACCTTTTATTATAATAATAACTACTATATATATCTTTCTAGTAAGTAAATAGTAGAATAGTTCTTATAAAAGAATAGAGTAGTTATTATAGATATAATAAGAGAAATTAAGATAGAACTAATTAGTCCTAATTTAGATACTAACAAAGTATAGGATAAGTAAAGTAGTAACCCTAACTAGGAAGATACTTATAATTAGGACACGTAGTAGTAATCTATAAACACGTGCGATAAATTAGTAGTAATCTATAATTATATATAATAGATTAGTAGTAATCTATAAAGTTATATAAAGAGATTACTAGAAGTAAATAATTACTACAATACGTATTATTAGGATAGTATTAGTAATTTAATCCTTTAACTATAGAACGCTAATACAAGATAGTTATAAAATATCTTGTATTATTTATAAGTTATTATAGATTACTTATATAAGCTTTTATTATTAACTTTTAATCTACTAACCTTTATAAGATAGAATACTATAGTTAATAATAGTAAGCCTATTATACCTTACTAATTTAGTTATTATAAGAAGCGAAGCGTAAGTAGCGTATAGTCTAGCTAACACGATAGTAGAAAGTTTAACTAAGAAAGTAGCTAAAGTACCTATAAGTAGTTATAAGTTAGATAACACTATATAGAAGTAAATTAAAGACTACCTAAATAACTTAATCTCTAAGAAGAAAGATATAAAGATAGTAATCGACGACTTAGAAACTTAAAATAAAGAACTCTAGGAGTACGTAAAATAAAATAAAGCTTAGATTAAAGCTATTATAAAAGGATAAAACTAAATAAAGTTAATTACCTAAAGACTAGAGATAAGTATAATAAAGAAGCTACTTAAGATACTTATACTTAAGAAGTTTAATAAAATAAAAGAAAACCTAAAACCCTTTATAGCTTTAGTATAAGTTTAGATTAATATATAAGAACTATACTTTAATAGAGAAGATAAAAAAGTAATATATATTAGAATATACTTTAAAGAAGATATAATAAGATAGTTTAAACCTTGCTAGATAGACTATATAATATACGCCTAGATAAACTAAAAAGATAAAACTAGAGCTATTTTTAGAAGTTATAAATACTTTACTAGACGAATAAGAGTAGTATTTAGGGATATAGACTTTACCTAACAAGCTAAAGAAAGGCTAGAGAAGCTTATATAAAACAAGAGTATTTCTAAATATATATTATAGTTTAAACAACTATTACAAAATATAGAGTAGAATAAGCTATCTCTAATATTACAATTTAAACAAAGATTAAACACAAAGATATAATATAAAATAATCTATATAGAAAAGCTAAGAATACTAGAAGCCCTAAAGTAATAGGTAATATAAATTAATAACAATCTCTAAGAATAGAAGAAAAACAAGTATAGAGGATATACCTAGAACTATAATAAGGGAGACCCTATAGTCCTTAATACTAATAAGGATAAGAAGAAAAAAAAGAATAAAGACTTTACGTACTTTAACTATAGTAAACTAGGTAACTATATAAAGAACTACTACTTAAAATAAAAGAAAGATATAGTATATTATAAATATAAGAAACTAGGATACTTTATAAAAGATTATAGAAGTAAAGATTCTAAAAAAGATAAAGAAACCTAGTTAAAGATAACTAAAAGAAGAAAAGAAGTACTAAAAGTATAAGCTAAACCTTAAGAAAAAGTAGCTAGGAGTAAAGAAGTATAATACGTAATACTCTATTAGATCTTTTATTATAATAACAACAACTATATATATTTTTCTAGTAAATAGAGAGTAAGATATTTCCTATAAAAGTATAGAGTAGCTATAATAAAAGAAAATAAAATAAAAGCGTAGCTAGAAGAAATAGTATACGTAATAGACCTACGAGTAGAGGATCTAGAAAGAGAAGAGCCCTAGACCCTATTAATCTAGGCTAAAGGACTAGCACTAGATAAAGAGACTACTATAGTCTCTTCTAAAGAACTATAAGGAGATAAGAGATATACTAATATAAGAGATATAAAGTATACTTAGTTAAATATATATAGCTATAATAGCTATATAATAATAGATATATTAGAATAAAATAAAAACTAGAAATTTATTTAAAAATACTTACTAGTTATAAGTATAGAGGAGGCGTACAAAGACTAGAAAGAATTTAATCCTAGAGTAATAAAGTTTATAATATTCTAATAATAGATAGAGTAATATATAGTTGTAGTAAGAAGAATACTTATATAGAGGGAGTAGTAGTACCTTATAAGAAAAACGCGATAGATTAATAAAGCTTATATACTATAAGTACTAATAGTATACTATATCCTAATAATAACAAGACCTAGTATAGATAGGTACTAGGTAGGGGACGATAAAAGAATAGATCTAGAGTATCTAGTATATCTAAAAATAGTATAGGTATTATATTTAAATACACACTATTACCTATATAGAGAAGAAAAAGTACGAAACTACGTATAGCTAAAACAAGGACGTAACTATACAAGAGTAATCCTAAAAAAAGAGATTAAGAGTTAGGAGATAATTTAAATACCTAATAAAGAATAAATATTAATTAGACTAAGACTAAAGCTATTAAAAGAATATGTTAAAGAAAGGCTATAGTATAAATATATACAAAATAAATATCTAAAATACAAGAATTATAAATGTAAAACAAGGGAATAGCCCTAGAAAGATAGATAATTTAGAGAAAGACCTAAGTAAGAAAAGCTAGAAAGTATAATAGGCTTACACGTTACAAAAATAGGTATATACTAAGGACAAAGAGTATAAATTATAATTAATAGTAGAGCTATAAGGAACTTTATATCTAAAAAGTTTATAAAGTAAAAAGAATAAGTTATACTATAAAGAAATACTCTTAACAACTAAGTACAATTAAAAGAAAACTATTCTAAGAACTTATTAAGTTTAAAACAATACCTTTAAAATTAAAGTTAGAAAGACTAGAAATTAAGAATATATTTATAGATATAACAATAATTAATAATAAATAAGACGTAATATTAGGTATACTATAGTTATAACTAGCTAACCTAAAAATTAATTAGCGAATAAGAAGAATTAGCTATCCTAAGAAAGATATATTAAAAGCTAATATAACTATATATAAAGGATAGTTCCTAGAAGAATATAAGAAGTAAGAGAAATAACTTACTAAACTAGATAATTACCTTCTAGAACATTAACTATAGGATTTAGCAATAGAACTAGAAGAAAGAAAAGACGTAGGATAGAGCCTAGTATATAGGAAAACAGAAGAAGAATCTAAGATTAAACAAGTATTTATACAAAACGTAGTTAAGAAAAAATAGATATAGGAATCTAAATCCTTAGTAGTATATAGACTTATATTTATAGACAAAAAAGAGATAAATAAGAAATAACCTTACGTAGATTTTAGAAAGATAAACACAATTATAAATAAAAACTAGTACCTTTTACTATAAATTAACAAAATAGAAGATAGGCTATAGAAAGTATAAATCTTTATAAAACTAGATATCTAAAACGCTTACTACTAGATTAGAATTAAGAAAAGAGATAAATAGAAATCTATATTTAGAACGTAGTATAGACTATATAAGTACCTATTTATACTATTTAGACTTATAAATATACTAGTAGTATTCTAGGAAAGAATTAATATAGTACTAAAAGAGTACTTAGACGTATTTATATTTATATATTAGATAATATCTTTATATTCTTAGAAATAGAGGAAGAATCTATATAATATATATACAAAGTAATAGAAAGATTAGTAGAAAATAAACTATTTCTTAAGATAAAGAAGTGTAAATTCTATATAAAAGAAATAGACTTCCTTAGATTTATTATAGAACTAGGGAAAATTAGGATTAACTTAAATAAAATTAAAGTAATCTAAGAATAGCTAATACTAAAGAATCTATAAGAAGTATAATAGTTTTATAGACTAGTATACTTCTATAGAAAGTTAATAGTTAATTAGTTAGAGCTAATAGAGCTACTAATAAACTTTATAAAGAAAGATATACTATTTAAATAGACTAAGGAATATAAAGAAGTATTTAGCTAAATTAAGTAAAGATTTATAGAAAACCTAGTTATTAGGATATATAACCTAGACCTACTAGTAATAGTAAAAACAGACGCATCTAACTTAGTCTATAAGATAGTACTAAAATACAAGAAGACCTAGATACAAAGTAAGAATATCTAGTTAAATACTTTTCTAAGAAAATAAAGTTAGTAGAGCTTAACTACCTAATCTATAACAAAGAAATACTAGTAATCTATAAAGTATTTAAGTAATAGAGAGTATACCTATAAAGAGTAAAATACTAAACAAAAGTCTATATAGACTACAAAAATCTTATAAGATTTATAATAAATAAAGATTTATTATAACACTATATAAAATAGTAAGAGTTTCTATTAACCTTTAATATAGAAATAATATATACTAAGAGTAAAGATAACTAATTTATAGATACTTTAAGTAGAAGACTAAACTTATAAGAAGAAGTAAATACTACTAGAATAGATCTAGTTAAGAATAAAGAAGGATACCTAGTCCTAAATATACCTAAAATAGCTATAATACTTAAGAGAAAGAGTAGTAAGCTAGATAAATAGATTTAAGAAGAAATAAAGAAAGCTTTTAAAGAAATAAAGAAATTTAAAATCTAAGAAGGATTTATAGAAGCTTATAGAAGAATATATATTCTAAAAAGAATCTAAAGAGAGTTTATATAATAATTCTATAAACTACTAGTATATAGATACTAAGGTATTAATAAAATATTAGATAGACTCTTAAAAGACTACTATATTATAAGAGTAAAGTAACTAGTAATAGAAGTACTATAAGACTATATAGAATATTATAAAAACAAGTATAATAGATACGCACTATATAAGATACTATAACTAGGTAAGATACTAGAATAACTATAAAGAACTATTATAATAGACTTTATTATAAAGTTACTAAAGTCTAAAAACTTAATATTAGGAGTTAAATATAATAGAATTATAATAATAGTAGATAAGCTTATAAGTATTTATACTTTAGAATATATAAAGAAAAGAGTAAGATAGAAGTTACTATATATTAGGTTCTAGGAACTATAATTAGCTAGTATAGTATTTTATATAAGATTATTATAGATAGAGATATATAATTTATATTAAAACTATAGGGGATAATATTAGTATAATTAGGAATCTAGTATCTAATATTAATAGTATACTACCTATAGATAGATAGATAATTAGAACGTATAAACTAAATAGTAGAATAGTACTTAAGATACTACCTTAATTATAACTAGAATAATTAGGTATAGTTTCTACCTATAGTATAGCTAGTATATAATAGCGTAAAGAATATAGTAATAAGAGTATTACTCTTTTTATTAAATAATAGATTTAACCCTAACGTATATAGAATACTAAGAACCTAAGTATCTTAGTTACTAAGAGGAGAAAACTTTATAAACAAATTTAAGGAAATATATATTTAACTATAGTAGAATATAGAATTCCTATAAGATTAAATAGTAAAGTACTATAATAAAAAATACTAAGAAGGACCCTAATTTAGAGTAAGAGAAAAAGTATAGTTAGTACGTAGAAATATTAAAAGTAAATAATTAAGTTCTAAACTATATTACGTTAAAATAGGACTATATAAGATTAAAAAGAAAGTTATACTAGTTATATTTAAATTAAGGCTACTAGACAAAATAAAGATATACCTAATATTCTACGTAGTACTACTAAAAAAGGTACTACAAGAAGTAGAACTACTAGTATACGAAGTAGATACGTATAGAGAATAAGAAGAATAAGAAGTTAAAGAAATCTTATAGTACTAGTTCTATAATAGAAGGAACTATTACTTAGTATAATAGATAGGTATAAATAAAGGTTAACTATAAGAAGATATATAGGAACTAGAAGATTGTTATAGGTGTAATAAGAGAAATCGAGATAGAACCAATTAGCCCTAATATAGATACTAACAAAGCATAGGATAAGCGGGGTAATAACCTTAAATAGGAGACTACCTACAACTAGGACATGTAGTAGTAATCTGTAATTACGTACGAATAGATTAAAGTAATCTACGATAACGTATAAATAGATTAAGGTAATCTATAGTTACGTAAATATAGATTAGTAGTAATCTATACTATTATATAAATAGATTAGTATAAGTATATAGTTAATAATATATATATTATTAGGATAGTATTAGTAATTTAATCCTTTAACTATAGAATACTAGTACAAGATAGTTACAAAATATCTTCTACTATTTATAGTTATTATAGATCCTAACACAAACTTTTGTTATTAACTTACAATCTACTAATACTACTTAGGTATTAGGAAGTCGACTCTAGTAATACCTATTACAAAGATAACTTTAATTACTTTAAGAAACTAGAAGAGTTCTAAAGTTAAAACCCTCTAGAATACCTAGTAGTAAACTAAGAGAACTAGTAATACTACTAATAGATAGAGAGGAGATAGGAGCGCCGAATATACTAGGAGCTAGAGTAGCCTCTACAATAGTCTTAAAATTAAGCTTAGACTCTAAAGAGATAACTTATTTAATAGACTTTATATTATTTAAGGCTTTTGTCTTATAAAGATAAACTAAGTAAGTATAATTTTCTACTTATATACTTAGAATCTAATTACATTCCTCTTTAGCTACTATAATCTATTTAGATAGTATATCTTAAGTATAGTTAATAGCTCTCCCTATTATAAATAAGTATAGATATAAGAATTAGTATTATTAACTTATACTCTACTAGAGAAACCCTAGAAAGGTTATAAGATAATTAAGTATTAGCTTAGATATATACTTTATAAGTCTTACTATACTTTAAGGAAATATAATTTAATAGAAGGTTTAAGGACTTATAATAAAAATAAAGAAATATAGCTATACTATAGTGTAATATATAATCTACTAACTAAATATAATAGAAGGTAGACTTAGTAAGTATAGAGATAGAGGATAAAGAACTTAATATTAACAAAGAAACTAGATTAATAACCTTAGTTCTAGGATAAGGAAATAAGAACCTACTTAAAAGAAGAGATAGTATTATAGGTATAACAAGAGAAATTAAGATCGAACTAATTAGTCTTAACTTAAGTACTAACAAAGTATAAGATAAGTAGAGTAATAATCTTAATTAGGAAACTACCTATAATTTAGATATATAGTAGTAATCTATAATTACGTATAATAGATTAGTAGTAATCTATAATAATATATAATAGATTAGAGGTAATCTATAATTACGTATAATAGATTAAAGTAATCTATAAGGTTATATAAATAGATTAGTATAAGTATATAGTTAGTAGTAATACGTATTATTAGGATAGTATTAGTAATTTAATCTCCTAACTATAGAACGCTAATACTTAATATTATATACGTAAATTAACTATTATTCTAGTTATTATAGATCTCTATATAAACTTTATTATTAACTTCTAATCTACTAACCTTTATAATAGGTTATCTATAGTTAATAATAGATAACTTATTATATATTAAATAAAGATAAAAGCTTATTACTATAAGACTAATTAAACTATTCTTAGAATAGAAACTTAGCTAGTAGTATATACTCTTTAATAAATACAAAGAATAAAAGTTTAATTTAGTTTACTATAGCTATAAAATTCTAGTTATACTCTACTAGTATTTTAATTTACTATCTAACGCCTTCTTACGTAAGCTTTTTAAACTAAGTATTTACTCCTAAACTCTATAGTAATAAACTAAATACTCTTATAGCTCTAAAATGTTACTTAATAATATTCGACTTTTTTCCCTAACTTAATAATAATCTAAACTCTTTATATAAGTTGCTATTATCTTTTTTTAAAAAAAATATAGCTATTATCTAACTTAAATACTCTATAGAATAAGTAGTCTTTTATAATTAAACTATACTATACTCTCTTTATACTTATACTTTTATTTATTTTATAGATTTCTAGGTTAAACTTTATAAACTCTTTATATAGTATATATAATTTCTACTATAATTATATTTTTTCTATAAAGCTTTTAATTTAACTATTTTATATATTAACTAACTTATATTTAAAGGTTTTTTACGATAATTTATTAAGACTTATTATATTAAGTCTATTTCTATTTATATACTAAAATAGTATAATCTAAGTACTTATTTATTTACTTAGTTATTTTATAGTAGTATATACCTATATAGCTAATATATTATAAGCTAAGATAACTTATTAAAATTATATATTAGCTTTATAATACTAGCGTTACTTCTTAGTAATAATTACTTACTAGTCTTTAAAGATTTATTTAAAGCTAACTACTTTTATATTTAAAATTAATTAAGTAACTATATCTATACCTATACGTAAGAAACACTTTATAAAGTTCTTATACTATTATTACTTATTTATAAGTATAACTAGAGCTTTTACTACTACTATATCTTATATATTAGCTATAGTTTATATAAAAGCTAGGTTTATCTTCTTAACTAAAGCTTTATTTACTTTTTATATAGTTTTCTCTTTTAGAACTTACTTTTTTCTTTTACTAAGAGTATTTATAATATTAAAGTTACTTATTATTAATCTAATTAGAGAAGAAAGCTACTAGTTATACTTAATATATATTGCATTACTCTTTTATAGAGTACTCTATTCTAGTATAAAATTATTATAGATATACTAGATTTACTAGACTACTTTTCTATAGTTTATATTTCTATAAATTTATACTAAGGCTTAGTAAAGAGTTTATATAAAATAGCTTTATATAGAGTTATACTTATCTAAAATAGTACTATAGATTACTAAGTTAGAATTTAATAATATATTAGTAATAGCTAGTATAGCTATAGCTTATATATTATATATTATTATTAGAGATATTAGAGTATAGAAATAAAATAGTTATTAGCTTATCTATAGTAGATATACTAGTAATAAATAATATTAATTACTTATAATAGTTATTTAAGTTTAGGTTTAGTAAAGAAGATTAACTAAAATAGTTATATATTATTATAAAGCCTATAATACTATACTATAATAAAAGTTAAGATTACTAAGCTTAACTTACTATATACCTCTAAACTACGTTACTACTTTAACTTACTATAACTATAGCTATACTACACTAATTTAGATAAGAGATAGATAGAAATATTTATAGAAAGCTAAATATAAGTCTAGTTAAGTATAATAAAATTATTAGGATAGTATTAGGTAGTATAAAGTATATTAAAGTTATACCCTAGTTTAACTATATATACTTAGCTATAACTAAGATTATAAAAAAATACCGCGAAATAAGTAATATTAAAGATAAACCTTATAGTAGCTATCTACCTATACTATTACTATACTAGAAAAAGCTTATCTATTATATAGCTTGTACCTAGCTAAAGATTAAGTACTTAGAGCTTTCTAAAGCTACTATAGTTATAGTAGTAAATAAAACTTTTTTAAAGCTACTTAGTTATAAGATATTATACTACTTTATTAAAAGACGTAGCCTTACTAAAAATTTATATAAAAAGTAACTAAAACTTAAGCCTATCTATACTTAGAAATACTAGTAGTACTTATATATACTTAAATTCTTAGATAAGTACTCTTTTTAAAAAGGCTCTAGCTATAACTATAAGTAGTACTTTTAGTTCTTGTAGAAGAAATAGAAGCTAAAGATAATAACTAAAGTTAACGTTTATAAGTACTTTACCTAGATAGTATAAAGATTTATATAGCTAGATAAATAAAGTAAACTATACTATAGTTTACTTATTATTATAAAGAGAGATAAGTATATATAAAATTATAGTTACTTAAGTAAAAGTTATATTAAAGCTCTTTATAGAGGCTTACTATATAACTAGTAGTAGTTTTAGTTTTTATATAAGATAATATAGGTATATATACTTTATATATAATAATAAGATAGATAGCTTAATCTTATATTATACTTATAACCTAGCTACTTTACTTACTTAACTTTAACTTAATTTAGTACTTCTAGTAGTATCTTAAGAAGCTAATATATAAGTACTATATATAATATAATAACTTTTTATAAGTTAAAAAAGAGTAAGAAAGTTTCTATAGTATATTAAAGTAGTACTAGTAGTATATACTAAGTATACTTATATATAAGCTTATTTTAAGTATACTAAAGAGAAATTAAGCTTATAGGCGCGCGTAAAGCTAGTAAACTAAGTATAAACTTAATTCTATTTAAATATATTAAAAAAAGTAAGTTTCTATATAATTTTAGGTAGTAAGTAGTTATAAATAATAAGGTATTAATTTTATATTAAGTACGTACGTACTATACTATTCTAAACTTTTATCTAGTAACTATAACAAGAGCTATAAAATATAGAAGGTAAGATAAAATATAATACTAATACGTTAATACTATATTTTAGATATTAATTATCTTTAAAGTATAAAGACTTTTATTAAGAAGTTTTATAAAGTTTATTACTACGTAATAGTACTTATAGACTTAAATAGAGTATTATACTTTATACTAATTGTATTTAGAATATATATATATATATATACCTCTACCTCTAAATAATATTAGAGGAGAGGTAATTATAGTAATTAAGGTAATACTTTAGCTTATACTTATACTACGTTTAATAAAATATAAGTAAGAAGTAAAAGAAGTTTATAATATATTTCTAATATAATATAGTATAATTTCTTAATTCTATATAATTAAAAGTAAATTCTACTTAGTATAGTCTTTAATCTATTAAAGACATTTATATTATATTTATAATAAAGATTATATATTATTAATATTAAAACAAGAAAAGCTACTCTACTTCTTATACTAAAGTAGTATAAAAAGAACTTTATTTAAGTAGAGAATAAAGTATTAGTTTCTAGAAACTATAAGAATATAATTATACTACAATCTAAATATATTTTAATAATAATACAAGGTATATATTTAAAAGATTATCTCTAGTATATATTATTATATTGTACTCTATTTTTATAATATGTAGGTATAAGTACTACTAGATTAGAAGATATTTTAGATAGGTATATTATATAAGAGATTAAATAAGAAATAGCTAAAGATCTTAATTATAATATATTACTTAGAGTATAATAAGTATAAAGAGAAAATATAAAATATAGTTTAAACGTAATAGTAACTTGTTTTAGTACTTACTCTAAGTAGAATTATTATTATAAGTTAGAGCTTTACTCTATATAATTTAAGTAAGCTTATAGTAGTAAGTAAGCTATATAAGCTATTTAAGCTACTCTACTATATATAAGTAGCTTAGCTTAGATAGCTCTTTAATTAATAATTATCTCTTACTTATTTCTAAGCTAACATCTTGTAATAGTTATAAGCTTAGCGCTAAAAATTACTTAATAGTTCTATCCTATATACTATAGAAAGAGATTACAAGCTTAGTATACTCTTATCCTATCTTATCTTATCTTATCTATTACTTAAACGCTTATAATATCTTATAGTAAGATTACTCTACTTAATAAAAGTACTACTTTACTTAATAAGCGCTTATAATAGCTAGTATAGTTTATATAACTTTATTATAATACTCTTAAGCTAGGTATCTAGTAGCTAGTTAATCTAGAAGCTAATAACGTCCCTAATATCTACGCTAACAAACTAGTTTAACTTAAACTAAAGAGCCTAGTAATAGTAGAAGAGGTAGCTACCTATAAGCTTATAATAGAGAAATACTAGGCTATAAAAGATACCTAGGTATCGCAAATAGTACGCCTTAGAGCTCTAAGTACTTAGGTAAACGCTATAGTTAATCTAAGCTATCTAGTAATAGCTAAGATAACTCTACTTATAAATAACAAAGCTACGTTATAAGAGCTTGTCTAAACACTAAAGAGCTTACTAGCCCTATCTAATACTAGCGCTAGTAATCTTATCTAAGCTTAATACTAAGCCTATCTATAGAAAGCTTACTAAGGACGCTAATTACTAAAGCTCTAGTATAATAAGTAGCTATACCTATATTAGCGTATAATCGCGTATAATATTATAGAGGTAATAGGTAAGCTTATAGTATAAGATTTCCTAGAAGTGTTAACACTAAAGCTAGCTCTAGACTAGGCTTAGATAATAAGCTAATTAGTAATCTAGAGCTTAGTCCTTAGCTTAAAGGTACTTATACTAAAGTAAATTAGTAGTATCTACTTAGCTTTATTATAGGAGTATAAGCTCTAAACTACTAATTAAGGAGCTAGCGTATTTATAACGTTTAGAGGATCTAAGCTAAGCTTAAGCTTAAGTACTAACTTAAAATATAACTACTTATATAGCTAAGCTTACTACTAGAAGCTATAAGATTATAGATAAGTATAAGTAGTGCTTACTAGTAATCTATTTAAAATAGATAATAATAGAAAAGTAAAAATATAGGCTTATTTAGATAAGCTGCGCTTTATAGTAGTTAAAACCTTAGTAACTTAAAAGTAAGCTAGTTCTTTATAGGAACTAGTTAAAGCTAGCTTAGAGTTAGTTAAATTAAAGGCTCTAGTCTACCTAGGCTAGCTAAACGTAGTACTTATTAACCTAGGTATACTTATTAACTTAGGTAAACTTATTAAGCTAGTACCTAGAGCCTACTTAACGCTAGATTTTAATACTTACCTACTCTCTAAGAGTACTATACTTAATAATAGAGCTACTC